>CAJNDV010036759.1:4295-19442 GCA_905221635.1 Symbiodinium sp. CCMP2456 | reverse complement strand
ACGTGGGCAAGTAGATAGATAGGTAGGTATGTAGATAGCTGGATAGATAGATAGATGGATGGATGGATGGATAGATGGATAGATAGATAGATAGATAGATAGATAAATAGATAGATTAGAGTGATAGAATGATAGAGAGACAGGCAGATAGATTCTAGATACACAGACAGACAGACAGACAGACAGACAGACAGACAGCCAGCCAGGCAGGCAGGCAGGCAGGTAGCTAGCTGGCTGGCTGGCTGGCTGTCTGGCTGGCTGGCTGGCTGGTGGGTAGGCAGCAGGCAGGTAGGTCGGTAGAGAGATAGAGAGACAGAGAGACAGAGAGACAGATAGATAGATAGATAGATAGATAGATAGATAGATAGATAGGTAGGTAGGTAGGCAGGTAGGTAGATAGATAGATAGATAGATAGGTGGGCAGCTTTTGCAAACAATTATACCAACGAGGAGGGAGACAGAGGGAGAGAGAGCGATACGTACATATAAATATACATATATGTATATATAGAGCTATGTAGACCTACATACATATATACTTGCTTACATAAAAACATGTATGCAGTGTCTGTGACATATGTTTTTTTGCTCAAGAGCCATCGTGTTTGGTGTTGCCTTCGGCAAAACTGTGGCATGTCGATATGGTGAATCGTGGCCTCAGGCCCCGGCCAAGTAGCTGTGATCCTTGTTGTCGGTGCGCTTCACCTCACCAAACTCCCAGCGGACCTCCGCAAGCAAGCAAACGTGCCAACTGCTTTGTGCTGCGAGCCTTTCTTTACGCCCAAGGCCCAAGGCACAAAAAAGAAGCTCCCGCTGAATGTTTTCCGAGCCACAGGAGCAGATGCGGTCATTATACTTTCTCTAGGTGTTTGTATATTGTAGTACAGAATGTATTATACGGGGGAGCGATTGTGCACCAGTGACCGAACGAAGCGCCTCAACGCGGAGATCGCCGAGTGGCTTCACAACCACAGGGAGGATCCTGAAGAGCTCACAGCTTGGCTCGGAGTATTCGCATCCGGAGCAACAAAAGAAAAGACGGTGATTAATTTTGTGTATATTATATATATATATATATATACATAACTATATCAAACACAGATGTATCTTAATATTATACAGTATGTATACGCTCCATACTAGCCACCGTGGCAGGGATGCAGAACGTCACAGGAGACCTGTACACCGCGAGTTTGAAACTTCTGCACGGCCTCAGCCTCTCCGGCTTGACCTTCTCGTTGGTGAACCGGAGCATCTCCTGTGTCTCCACGCTTTCAATGCACAAGCGACTCGCTGGCTTCACATGTCTCACGGCCAAGAACGCGACACTGACGATGACGACGGTGACGCAAACAACAACAGCGACAGCACACTCAGCGTGGTTGCAAAGGGCTTTGGGGACTTCCGTACTGGGATGAGAAGCTTTTCAAAGATTCCATAGAATGCTCCAGAACGAAAAGTCGCAGCCAACCGCGTACGCCCTACGCCCTTGGGACACTTACGTCCACAACGACATCTGGAAAGGTCTGACTGTTGCATATGAAAACTCATGATCGTCGTCGTCCTCGATATGGCACCCTCAGCCCTGAACTACATTATCATGTTTGACTGTGCTGTACTCTCCTCTACTCTGCCGTTCTAGTCCGGTCGGGTCTGGCCTAGTCTCGTCTAACAGAATACGGTACAGTATAGCAGAGTATGGTATAGTATGGCACGGTATAGTACAGTACGGTCAGTCTAGTGGAGGTTCAGAAGGGGTATAGCAGAACACAATATACTATCATATGATATGATATATGATATAGTATAATACACAGTGTAATATAGCAGCTGGTCTCCTCTTACTTATTGAGTGTTGCAGCGCCTCGAGGATCGCCTCCTTCAGCTTCGGCATCTCCAAACTATCCTTCAGCTGAAAGCCTGTGTTAGGGTCTAGGATGGCCTCGGATCTAGGAGTGCTAGATGTGAAGACTTCGTGGTGGAGTGTTTCATTGGCTTTTCGACAGCTCAGGACTCAACAAGGGGTTTGAGAGGTTCGCAAAGTGAAGGCAGGAATGATCCTAGTCACGGCATTGCGTTGCTCTCCATAGGTACTGAACTATCCTGACTATGTATCACTTCTCTGTCAAGACCCTCAAGATTCCCTGAGCCATCGTCCCATGATGGCCGTGCCTTTTGCCATCGCTTCGGAGGCATCTCGGCGGGAAAGGAGGTCGGCTTGCAGCGGGTGGAGGCTTTCGTCGGGATCTTTCAGGCTTTGAGAGCATTGCCTTGCAAACTCTGTCGTGGAGTCCTCAGCGCTTCGCCACTCAACTCCTCGTGCTCGGAAGTTGTGACCTGCGGTAATTGCAAACAACATGAGCTCTTTTCTTTGTCATGTTGCCAGTTCCTGCCTCAATGGCATATTGGACGTGCATGCAGTTCGAACCTCAGAAAAGACCACGCACATGAACATCTCCGCACGACCAAGGACAAAACATGCATTCATGTGCTGCTGCTCCTGCTGCGTGTAAGACCACCACCACCATCTCCAACGCCATCTCCACGACAACGACGACTACCACCACGACGAGAACTACGACGATGACAGCTCCACCGCTTTCTCCTACTGCTACACCATGTCTAGAGCCACTATCAGTTCCACGACGACGACGACCTACATGTTTCTATTGTTTTGGCTGCGACTGCCCCAAGCGGCAAGGCGGAGTGATGAGTGATGTCTGCGAGCTGGGGTTCCAACTGTCCACGTGGACGTCCGCGGGCTTCACCTATGATGCATTTCGGTTGCGCCAAATCGGACAGGGCGTGGGCTAGACTGGCAAAATCCTGTCAAAAACATCGCCCGAAATTCAGGAATCAGGGAGGGGTGTCACCACACGTCTGCGTTGATGCAGCTGTAGTGCTGTAGTGTCGCGTAGGGGCACTGGACACGCGACACTTCCCCCCTGACTCTCGAGTTCCCTGCGCATTGCCGGGGCAACTCCAGGTGTTTCCGCACGGCTTCGAGCACCATGTGCTCCTGCAGTTCGGGCCCTTAACGCATAAATAGTTTACAGCATAATGTTCACAATGTTTTAATTACAGTTTGGAGGGCTTACTGCCCTCTCAGCACGAGGGAATCCGGGAACCCTGGGTCCAAGAGGTTCGGAAACCTTGCGAACCCTGCACCTCGAAGACTGTCCTGTGAAGCTCGCTCGTGCTTGCGAGGGAATCCCAGCCTAGGCGTGCATGTGGGTATTGCTTGTTTGGGGCACCCGAAAATCAAGAAATCCTTCGGAGCATACCTCAAGCTGGGCCTCATGTGTGGGTTGGGTATATTGGGATTTCGGGGGTGTTGGGCGACGGCCTGGGATTTGCATGTAGTTAATCGGAACACTGATGCAACCACACACCAAGGCATGCTGCAATTATTTGCGAGACGGGCTTGCTGAAGTGTACCGAATTCATTCGTTAATCGCATCCTTAATGCTACTGCTTTCACTCGCACTGGCTTTTCCCTTTCACGGTGCACCGCCATGTCATCGTAGAACCTGTGTACACACTCACAGGAAGTGCTTTGGTAACACATCCGGATAGGCATTCTGCCGGACGCCCTGGGTCACCTCCCAGGGCTCCGGGACTGCCTTGAACCTATCACGGCTTTTCCTTACCGGATGCAGTCGAGTAAACACCCTCAAGCCAAGGACGGCGCGTACCGTCGAGAAGGCAGCATGAATAGCAGGGGTCAACGCCCTTTCCGGCTCATGCTGCCGCTCCTTCAAGGCATTGAGCCCCCCTGTGCCGATACGACCATAGATGCCTTGTTCGAGGAAATTTAGGATACCATATAATTAGGCATCGGTGCTGCTCTGCACAGTCCTCCCTCTCGAACCTGCAGCGCCGCAAGTTGTAGGCCGGGCACAGCTTTGTACCATCTCGCAGCGCGGGAGATACCTTGCACCGACCAATATACTCAGGCATCGCCATCGCCTCGGCCAGCCGGAGTCGTGGGAGTGGCAGCCTTGGCTGTGAGCCACAATGTCTCCCCTTCTTACCAGCCTTCATGCTCCTGGTCGATGCAGTGGCAAGACAGGGTCCATAGGAGTCTGGAACAATGGACTGGCACCACGGTTCAGAGCTGGGCTCGCGTGACTGTAGCCAGCTCGGCTGCACTTTGCGACTTTGCGACCCATCGCCTCACACAGGCTTCCCACTCAGCCTGGCGACCGGCGCTCAACTCGCCCACTCGCCTGCATGGTCTGCCATCTGGTACTTCCGAGCGCGACCCCTCGCCAAATAGGCTAGCCGAAGATGAAGCCGGCTCCCGCTCCTCGCCTCCAGCCGCCTCCAGCCGTTTCCATGGACTGCTTCGCGTATACCCCCGCCATGACTGCTGCTAGCTGGCCCTGAGCTGAGCACCTGTTATTGTTTCGCCGACTGAGCAGGAAGTCGAGAGGAGAAGGAAGAGTTAAGACATACTGGGTCGCCACCGCCAGACAAAATATGCCCAGAAATAACGGAGCTCCACTGCTCGCCGGTGGCTACCAGCTCATAGGGGTCAACTCCCTGCTGGCCACACCACGTCCGACCGTTCCAGCAGTCTGCCCCTGAGCGCATCCTGCATGATGATCGGCGTTCTCTGCAGCAGGCGTCACCACAGTGGCCACAGATAAGACCTGTCGGGAGGCCACAAGATTGGCGCACGCAGAATCTGGTGTCATCGTCTGCTTGAACAATGCCAAGCCACTGCCAGCTCGTGCTTTGGCATTGGCCCGGGCCACCTCCCAAGTGGCAACTGGTTCAAGCGACGGGTCGCTCCAGCGACGCTCGGCGTCCTGCCACTCCCTCCATACCAACCAGATCAGTTCGGCACCCTGCGAAAGCGCGGGTGGAAGCTCTCAGCCACGCACTCTACCATTGCTGGAAGTATCTCCCGCAACAGGCGGAGTATTATAGGGGCAACCAGCACGTCCCTTCTCGAGAAAGACCCGATAAAAGGAAATTGGAATCCCCCTCTACGGGTTCTGCAGCGAAGTCAACAGATGCAGCCAACATCCCCTCTCCGCTAAGCTCTCGGATGCGGTTGAACACGGGAGGGAAATGCTGAATTTCGAACCCTGCTCCAGTGGATAAGACACTCCACTCGCCTGCCGGCCTCGCGCAGCTGCTGGAGACGACGGCGCCAATCCAGGTAGGCCGGTGTCGCCAATGTAGGCCTGGTGGTACCGTACCCCCCTCCGTAAGATTAGGCTCATCAGCCATAACAGGTAACAACTCCTGAAACTAATCACGGCAGAAGAACCTGCCTGTTTGGCTCAATTGCCACGGCTTGAACCAAAAGGGCAGGACGAACGATAACAAATGATACATGTGCACCCAAGCCTGCCAAGCTCGACACGTGCAATATCAAATTTCGAACATCTGCATGCCTAGCTCAACTGTAGCCAAGTCGTCTGACGCGGTGAAGCCGGAGCCTGCAAATACCAACTCAGCAGCTTGATCGGACGAAAGAAACACCAAGATACACCAAGTGCCTTTTTGGATATATAGCAATTCCAAAGCAACCGAAGAACTCTGCCCAAGGCCATGCGTGGCTAACTGCAATCACTACGGCTGACCCCTGGTGAGAATACTGGAGGAGCTTTCCTTGTCTACTATCCGCAGCTGCTTTCATCAGCAAGGGAGAGTGTAAGAAGATCAGTCATGCCCAAGTTCTGAGGATTGCATCGCTGGAAACCTTGGCTCACCCAGAATCTTTCCGCGGCCAAATCCTGAGGCATCAAAAAAATGCGCTGGCTCGACCTCTCCCATGCGAAGCGCTTTGGCGAAGAAAGTGCCACCCCCAGAATGGTGCACGGAGCCAAGCCCACCGACACATAGATTGACGCAGACAGACATGCCAGCCAGAATGTCGGCGCCCACAAAGGTTTTGCGAGTGTCAAGAAAGCGTTGTGCCGTGCCCAACTCCGACCAGGTATCCGACTCATCACGTGCGGCAATGACGCCAGTGCCCGCCTGCGTTCATCACGGCTAGGCCCTTATGGACTGCAAGCTTTGGCAAGTGCGCCGAGCCCTCCAAGAGGACCACGTTGCACGGCGGCTTGCTGGTCTGGATGCTGTGCTTTGCGCGAGTCAACTGGTCCAGCAGATCCTGGTGTGCAGGGCACCCCTTTCGCCACGAGTGTCCTCCAGCTGCTTGCGGAGAACATCTCGGTCAGCGATGCTCTGCTGCAGCGGGATTTAGCACCGACGAACTTCGCGCCTAGCAGCGTCGCAGTCGAAGGTCATCCGGTCTAGCGGCGCCTGGACGGAATCTCTTGCCTCGATTAAGCTGCATTTCGGACACACTAGCAAAGAAGTGTTGGGATATCAGGGCTGCGTCGGTTGCGTCGTCATTGTTAGTGAGGGCTGAAGTGGCTGGAGCATGTTCGCTGAGCCCAGCAGCGATGTGACCCAACCATGCATGACCATGCCATGACAAGGGAAGCTATTACATCGAGGACTCCAGATGTTCTGCAGGTACAGAGTGAATTTTGGGATTGTGTTTCGTCTGATCTTCGGTCTTGCGTTGGAGCTTTCGAGCTTGGGTGCAAGTTTTGACACGAGTGTTCGCGGTTCAGGGTTTGGTTTTAGGATTATGGGCGAATATATTATAGGGGATTTGCGGTTTGAGATTTAGGATCCTGCCAAAATGTGGAGGCTGTAAGGTGCCAGCGTGAAGCTTCGAACTTTGAGATTAGGCTGGCTACCCGGTTTAGGGTCTTGCGGTTTGTGGTTTAGGGGTTTAAGTTGCAGGGCTGAGGGTTTAAGATCTTGGGCCAGGGGGCCAGGGTTTAGGTTGCCTAGATGAGACCAACGATTTACAAGGGGTCTGGCGTTGGTGGTTCTCTAATTCTTCCATCGGTGTCAATACGGCTGTTTCTAGGGTTTTAAATGGGCTTGTGGGAAGCCATTTCAATCAAAAGGCTCAATAACTAACAAGAACATGGTTTGGGGGCTCTATACTGGGATTACAAGAGGAAGCGTAGGCAGCAATCGAATAATTCGCTCGTACATTGCCCAAGAAACCTCACACAATCCGTGAACCCAGCACTTTGAGGTTACCTAGGGCTGTATAGGGTTAAGGGCTTGGGGGGCTTCTAAACCCTACAGACCCCAAAACGTTGTGTGCTAAACCCATCGTGAACCACTCCGCTTGTTACCAGCAGTTGTGGTGATTCGTGCCTTGTTGCAGGCTACAGCAATAAATTCAAGTAGCGTGCGCAGTTCCTAAACTGGCACGCTGGCACGGCCCCCTCCTCCCCAAACAGCCGCAACGTTGATGATCATCATCATTGAGAGAGAATCAGCCAGAATCAACATACCCGACAGACTTTCTGCAACACAAGCCTGTGATATCACTAGGGCGGTCGACACGAGAAGCTGAGGCTGTTGTTCGGCTAAGCTGGGCCCAGCCACTCTTCCAGCTTCATCAAGGCCGTCTTCAGATCCCGCGGAGAGCCGGAACCTTGCGAAGGATGAGAGCAGACTGAGTCCTGAACTTCTGATTCCTGCACCATACCTTCAGGCCGAAGCAAGTCACGTCCATGGATCCGATCCTCCAGTAGCCGTCACCTCCATCCAAGGGAGCCCTTATTTCGCTGCTTCACCTTTGATGAAACTTCTCTTGGCCCCCTGGGTTTCCGAACCCAACTTGTAGATCGCACACATGATGACCACCGCCTGCCACAGGCCACACTTGTCCGACAAGGCCCTGGACCTTCATCTTCACCTCGAAGGTAAGCTGAAGTCGGTGGTCCTGGAGTCGCAGCAGGCAGAATGCCCCATACATGTGCAACCTTGGCTGCCCCTATGCTACCACAGGCAGAGGCGTCCCTCACTCCTCCTTGTGGGCGAGGTTGGCACCGATGTCACTGTCCACCTCAAGACGCTAACTTTGGATTGCCAAAGGAGCTCCGCTCTGGGACTAGGGGATTTGGCGATGAAGGAAAAATCCCTCACCCCCATGTTGCCCTCTTTCCGATCCCTAAGCACATGGTCCCATCGCAGCGCTCCTGATTCTCGAGGCCGACGTACGCGCCGCTTGACTTTTATGTCCGACTTCATCTACGTCCAAACCTACTGTCGCTCGTGGGCTTGGGCTCGGAGCTTGTCTTTCGGCCAGCTCCTGTGTTCTTGCTGTCCCAGTCACGACGCGGAAGCCCAGGTGCTGGAACTTGCTCAACTCCCGGGAGTTGGTGGCCTAGGGAAGAAAGGAGTAAGGGCTACGTAATGAGGGGTTTACGGCCACGGCCCTCTAGTCTGGGTGTTGAAGATTCTCAGTATGCACACAGTATACTTGCAACAACATGTCCCGGCAGACGCATCAACGCTGACCTTTCGATTCGGCTGCTCCTCAGCCCTTGCCTTCCAGTACGAAAGCGCATGGAATGATAGCAGCACGGCCCAAAGGGTGTAAAATACATGACATGGGAGGTCACGATTGTAGCAGGTGCAGATAGGTGGGTCACGGGTGGAGTGGAGCAACGAAAAGCGACATGAGTGAAGAAGTGTTACAATGAGTAAAGTGGGTGAGCGGCGAGAAACGATGGGAGCGAACGAGCGAGTGCCTTGCATTGCCACTTGAACCTGCGCCCTCCGAGATCAGCGAAGCCGTTCGCGTCGTGACAAGAACTGTGGTGGGCACATTCCACTTGCAGATTCCACAAATGTCTGCCTTGTTAGAGAGCACACGGCTAAACGACCGCTGCGCCGTCGCTTTTGGAGGAGGGGATCGAGCTTGCGGAACTTGCGAGCACCATCATGACACGAAAGGACTCCATTGCCGGTCCGGGCAAGAAAGGACACGTCCAAACCCCCGTATAGAGACTCCTGTAAGTTCGCGGCATCAGATTGATATCTTAATTACCACCTCATATCATATCACATCATATCATATCACATATGTATATACATATGTGTGCATATACATATGTTCTAAACTTAGCCCCCAACCGCCAGGACGAAGAAGAGGTCCGTGACTCGCTCGGGCAGCAGGTCGAGCCTCACCTTGGACGTTGGGGGAAAGACGCTTTTGGGAGTTAGGTTTCAGTGGTTTGGGGCTTAGAGTTTGAAGGAATTGGGCTTTTGGGAGTTAGGTTTCAGTGGTTTGGGGCTTATAGAGTTTAAAGGAATTGGGTGGGGCACATCAACATTTCCAGATCTGATCCTGCTGCTTTTTTCTCCGTCCAGCCTGCATCAGCTGCTTGCACAGCATCTGCTTCTCGAGGGTGGACCTGGAAGAAAGCTCGCATGCAGAGAAGCAAGGAGCCCGTTTCATGGGTAGTTCTCTAAATTAGGGTCCCTGTTAGGGTCCTAAGGGTGCCGTACTATAATGGGGATTCAAAAAAGGCCCTAATTTAGAGAACTACCCTCATGTGGAAGTATGAAATGCCCAAAAGCAGCCTAGATGAATCTACTACCTGCGATCCACCCTAAGCCGCAACATGAAACCCTGAGCCTCGGTGCTGCCATCCAGACACTGGAGGGGGAGAGCAATTAGAACAGGGTTTTGCTGCAATCTCACCAAAGGAAGCCTAAAGGAGTTAATAATAATAATGATGATAATAACAATAATAATAATTCATAATAATAATAAGAAGAAGAAGAATAAGAAGAAGAAGAATACGAATACTAATAATAATAGTATCTTTAAAGGAGTTGTTATTCGAACCTCAAGTCAAGGCTTCTGGATCTCCAACTTCGGACCAGTGCTGAGCTGTTGACTGGAGGTCGGTTCCCTTCTGCCGCTCTGTGCCCAGGTGGCTGATCGCCCCGAAAAGGGAATCCACCCCCTGCAGGAAAAGTTTAGGGTTTAGGGTTTAGGGTTTAGGGTTCAGGATTTAGGCTTTCGGGCTTAGGGTATAAGGTTTCGGGGTGTAGAGCTTCGGCTTTCAGGTTTCGAACTCTTGCAGCAGCCAACGATATAGAAGTACATACCGCATCATTGCTACGTTCGTGTGAACATGGTTTGCTGGATCTATGTGCATTCCTAAACACCACTCATGCAACATCACACCGCGAGCCAAGCCGAAGTGATAAACCCCCAACGCATTCTAAGTCGATAAATGTACAATCATGGTTTCTTGCAGTGGGTGACTGGGCAAATTGTACATACATAATCATATATAGACACACGCACACGCACAAAGAGAGACAGAGATAGAGAGAGAGAGAGAGAGATATATATATATATATACATATATACATATATATATATATATTCTTCTTCTCATACACGGACAAACCAACCTGTCCAGAGCAATTCTTGCCAGACCCTCAAGTCCGCCTTGGACTGCAGGCGATAAGCCGTTTGGTCCACCCCATAGGCGGCACCATGGAAGCCTGCACAAGAGCTATCCCAATGAGACTTGCAGCAGGGCTCCGGCCGCTGCCATTCATTTTATGTTCGATCATCTGTATATACTATGAAACCTACAGTATAATCTCAGAGAAGATAGGATACATATATTATACTATTTATACTTTCCTGTAGTATATTGTATTTTTTAATGGCTGTTATGTACTGTTGTACTATAACGGATCCAGCCTCTGGCATTCACAACCTCAACCACGCCGTCAGCACCCATCGCCTCAGGTAGCTGGAGACAAACCTAATGTCGGGTTTGGGCGTACAGGGTCTGGGGCTGTAGGGTGTTAGGGTATCGGGTTTAGGGCTTTAGGGTTTTGGGGTTATGGGGCATAGGGTTTTAGGGTTCTCGGATTTTAGGGTATGATACAGGGTTTAGGGCTTTCGGGTTTCGGGGTATAGGGTTTTACGGTTTAGGGGCACATCATACTCTACCAAAAACCCCTTAAGGAGGAATATCACTACAGTGTTTAAGCGCTATGTACGACCCGTACGACCCCAAACCCCGAAACCCAAACCGAACCACTGAGGCCTCAACTAGGAAACCCGGAACCCTTTTGCTTCTCAAGCTCCGGGCAATGCAGGTAGCATCCATGGTCTCGGTATAGCTCGAAGGCTGGGTCCAGCACCTCGGATTCTTCAACCTTTCAAGAACTCTCTGACAGAGTCAGCAAGTCGAGGATGTCGGGGTGAGTGGGAGGATCCATGCCACTGCTTTCATACTCTACTAGTTTTAGTACCAAGTATACCAACAGCAAACGGCCACGGCCCTTCTGGGGCCCCTGGCAGCTCCACCGTCATGCGTCGCAAGACCCGCCCGCGAACCTCCTGCAGGCCTCAGGGGCGCGAGGCGAGGGCGGAGGCGCGGCGCGACGCGTCGCGACGCGAAACAGAGACAAAGAGATTTGAGAGAGACCACCAGTCTTTCTCTCTGTGCTTTCGATGAGGAGTGCAGGAGAAACGCAGGGCCACACAAGCGATCTTATAGGTCTTTTGCTCTGTCTTGCGCCATCCTGCTTCCCTCACTGCCAGGCACCGGGGGAAAGCGCCGGCGCACGGCGCGAGGAAGCTGCCTCCGCGAGGATCATCATCCTAAAACCGAAGCCGCTTCAGCCTCCGCCCTGAACCCTAAACCCTCAGAGCACTTGGGAGAACCCAAGCGAGGCCTGTCCAGCTGTTCCCGGATGCCTTGGCTCAGTTGCCAAAGGCCCGGCTGACCACCTTGGAGTTTCGAAATGAGCTGACGGTATTGTTGTTGGGGGTTTAGGGTTTAGGATTTAGGGTTTAGGCTTATTAAGAAAGTAATGAGAATGGCACTATTCAGCTGGGATCGCCATGAAGGACAATGAAGGACAAAGAGAGATCAACGTTTCCGCCGCCGAACCTGAAAACCGGACAGGAACAACGCCAACAACCAAGTACATGTTGGGACGGAGTAGGCGACAGGTGTCTTGTCTTGCACCATAACACCCCCACCCAGCAAAAAACATAATGATAACAAGAAGAATCATAAAACAAATACCGGCGTTCTACACATGTGTCAACACATGCTTGCTGTAAAAAATGGGACTCAAGCAGACTTTATCACATGCATAGCATAGCATTACATAACATTACATTACATTCCATTACATTGTTAATCAGATTACGAACGACATTACATTACATTACACAGCAAATTTCATTTTACTTCATACATACATACATACCTGCACAGAAGCTACGTACGTGCATATATATGTACACACATGTACATACAGGTACATGATGTTACGCGAAGTTCCGTACAGTTGCAGCTCATACAGTTACATATATGCAGTGATATACATACATACATCCCCTTTTCTGCAAAAGCCTGGAACCCTCAGCCGAAGCCTGAACCGTAGACCCTGAACCCTGAACCCTGAACCCCGATGCCAGGAAGCCCGGCGCGAAGCAACTGGCTGAGGCAGCTCCAAAGCCTGCCCGTAACAGGACCAGCATTACGAGCCTAGGGGCTTCAGGGCTTTCGGGTTGGTTCAGGGCTTGAGGGTTTTGGGGCTTTGGGGGCGTTGGTGTGTGTTAGGGCTGTTGGGCGTTTAGTGTTGACGAGAGTATAGGGTTCATCGCGCTTGCGAAGCTGCTTTTCAAAGCTGCAGGGCGACCATAGCCAGCTTCCCCGCTCCAGTTTGGTGATGGCTGTGCGCTGCACAGGGAATGCCCCGAAAAGCAGTCTGTGTCTGGCACTCTTCGTCAAGCAAGAGTAGAATACTCCCCACTAGACTTCTAGACGTGTCAAGTAGCTGCGAGACTCAAACACCACAAGGACCCCTGTGCCCAACCCTCAGACCCGATGCTGGCGGTAGGCACCATGGTGCCTTTCGGCTCACAGCACCCGTCGAGACCGTTCCTGTCTTCCTTCAGAAGTCGGGGGAAAAAACGGCCGGGATAAACTGATTCACAAGGGTGTCCATCCGTCGTTACGAGGAGGCCAGTGCTCCTAGATGTATCGTACCCGCCGAATAGTATCAACAGGGCTCCTCTTCGGAGGCACCCTGGTAGATATTTCGGCTGCTGGCGAGCCAGCGGAATGCCTAATTTAGAAATCTCGCAAAAGTTCACTGGACGGCTTTTCGCCAGATTCACAAAATCACGGTCACCTTCGCATCCTTCGCCCTGGCAGGCTCAGAGTGTCCCTCGAGAGTGGCGACTGGGATCTTCCGCGCCTCTGGCTCCGGCCTCGTGAGATTATAAGTACTGCAGGAATACTTTCCAATATGATGCGAGACCAGATAATTTAATATGATATGCAAGATAGCATGTATAACACAATGCTCCGGGGCAAGAAGAGGTCAAAAAAGGCCTTAGCGACCTGAGGAACCGGGAACCCTGCTACCGGACTCGGCTTTTTCCTGCAGAGGCCTGATATTGGGTCGGGAGAAGGTCAGGAGCACGTTGAAGCGGCCGAAGCGAGTCTGCGTGATCTGCATGTTCCCCGTGATGCGATTGACGTGAGGTGCGTTGAAAATGACGGGCATGTCCTGAACGGCACTACTGCCGGATTTATGCTCGATCTCAAACCCAAAAAGTTGCGAAGCTCTGAGCATTAAGTCTCCCTGAACCCTGAACCATTAAACCTAAACTCTAAACCCCGAAGCCTAAACCCCAAAGCCTTCCGATTTTCGACTGCTCCCGGTTGTCCCCCGACCTGGTAGCTCAGAACCCTCATCGGAGGATCCTCCCCGCGTTTTGCAAACAACTCGGCCTCTCTGGAGTGACGGCTTAGGGTTTAGGGCCTTTAGGGTTTAGGGCACTGTGGGCTCAGGGCATGCAAGATTAGCGAGCCAAGGCTCGCACTTACAAGCCTAAGATGCATCTAAGATTGAAGGTTAGGGGATTTTGGATGTAGGATGGTTTAGGGATTTACTGGCTTGGCAATGCTTTAGGGCCCTCAGGCACGCAAGGGGCAAGGCAAACACTCCTCTCTTTTCAATTTCGCAGCCGCTGCACCTCTTTGCGGAGCTGATTTAGAAGCATTGTCCTGGGCTTCTGGCTCATGGCAAAAACATTCGTCTGCATCGCCTGCTGCATTTCACCGAATCGAAAACGAATTCTGAAAATGCTCGAGCGTCATGTGCGGAGAAGGGAAAAGATCCGTGCAGGCCGTGCCAGCTCTGGCCATCAGTGGCTGAGACGCAGATTGCACGACCATACCTTGCAGGGAGCTTGACGGCTGAAGAGCTCGGGCTTTTCAAGAACGCCAGAACACTGGAAGAGTCGGCCCAACCTTCCGTGTCAATGTCAAGGTAGGCCTTCGGCTGGCAGTCGGGCTCCGAGTCCCCGACAGAGCCTGGCTGCGGCAAAAGAAGAGGCGCTGCACTCTAGGCTCGAGTTAAAAACTGTTCCTGCGGCATTAGCGATAGCCAGTGTACGAGATGCGGAGCCTGAGGAAAAGGACGACAATGGTGATGATCAGGAACAGGATGGTGATGACAATGGAGGTGATGCTTAAGGGTTCCCTATCAAGTAGCAAGTTGCATCAAGTTGCATAACAGCTCTAGCCTTATGCTAGTACACTTCAGGCCAGCTCTCGTGGACGCCACCATTTGTGTGTGTGTGTGTGTGTGTTCAGCAGCACGGTTACATCATGCTTCAGTTTGAAAGAGGGCATGTCGAAGTAGACAGGGCAACCTCCGCATTCCCAACATGCTTGCCAGGCTTCGCCGCCTCTAACTCCCCGGATCCCCTAAACTTGCCCAGCCCCTCTTGAATGTTTCAATCTATTCTTCGTATACCAAGAAAGCTACACAAACCCCCCAAGCGCCAGCCCCAAAAGCGCCAAAACCACAAAGCCCAAACACGCAAACTACAGAAAAAAGGACCAAAACAAGGGGTGTCTCCTCCCTCAACCAGAAGCCCCTACCAGAACTCGAAACCCTAAACCCTTGTAGTAACGGCCGGAGCAGCTCCGTGGGCTGAGCTGGACGGGGCTGGACATCACGGAGTCCTGTTTTGGGCTGAGGACTTTGAGGAGTTTAGGGCTTAGGATTTGGGAAGCAGCGTTGAAGACTTCAGGGTTTAGGGTTTGGGGTTGAAGTGGTTCTTTGAAGGGTTCAAGGTTCATAGGGTCTCTGTGCTGTGGCTCTTTGGCTTTGCAGGGTTTGGGGCTGCGGGTTGTATGGGGTTGTACTGGGATGTATTTAAAGGTCCTCAAGAGAGTCGGTTCCAATCCCTCTTGTTCTCTGCAGCACACGAAGTCGTGCAGACGTCAAAAGAACAGC
>CAJNDV010036758.1:11242-21562 GCA_905221635.1 Symbiodinium sp. CCMP2456 | reverse complement strand
TAATCCCAGCCAGGCTTAGGTTTTCTTTGGGGGGGTTAGGGTTTAGGGTTTAGGGTTCAGGGTTTGGGGTTTAGGGTTCAGGGTTTAGGGGTTCATGGGTTTAGGGTTAGGGCTAAGTGTAAAGTTTAGGGATCAGGGCTTAGGAATTCGGGGATTTGGGTAGATACCGTTACAGGGGCCTTATAATAAAGGTATAGATACCTTATGGCCTCCCCACCTGTAGTTTCCCTTAAGTTTGGGCTTGGGGCGCAAGCTTTGGGATTCAAGCCCTAAACCCTAAACCCTTAAACCCTAAACCCTTAACCCCAAACCCTAAACTCCTAAACCCTAAACTCCCCACCTATAGTTTCCTTCAATTCAACTTAGATAGCCAATAGGAGAACTTTACACTTTTTGGCCTTATCTATTAGGTCTATCCTAAAAAGTTTGAACTTTTTTGGGCCTGGTTGTGGAAGAAGAGAGTATTAGGGATTACAATTATGATTAGGGCCTTTGTTCATGCGTCAGTCTCAGGCTGAGCCCGAAACACCAGCACTCAGGTGCGAGGAGTTGGGGATTTAGCGTTCAGGGTTCAGGATTTAAGGTTTATTGGTTTAAAAGTCTAGCGTTTAGGGTTCAGGATTTCGGGTTCAGGATTTAAGGTTTGTGGTTGAAAAGTCTAGCGTTTAGGGTTCAGGATTTCGGGTTCAGGATGTAAGGTTTGTGGTTTAAAAGTCTAGGGTTCAGGATTTAGGGTTCAGGATTTAAGGTTTATGGTTTAAAAGTTTTGCGTTTCTGGTTTAGGGCTTTGGGTTTAGGCTTTCGGGTTCTGGGCATAGGGTCCTTACGATAGAGACGCTGGGTTTCATTAACTACTTCGCAACCGTCTGTGAGGGCCCCCTGATTTTGAAGAGCACCAGATCTTTACTGCTCTTGGGAATTATGCTTTCTGGTTCAAATTCATATAACTCCATGGGATGAGTATGAATAAGCCCTAAACTTTAAGCCAAAACCCCAAACCCTAAACTTGTATACACCCTAAACCCTAAAACCCTAAACCCTAACCCCAAAACCCTAAATTTGTATACTGAATTTAAAAGGGCGGCTCAGCAGAATAGCCCGGAAGAGTTGAGTTGAAGCCAAACAACGTTGAACCCAAGTGTAGGGTTTAGGGTTCAGGGGTTCAGGGGTGTAGGGGTTTAGGGGTTTAAGGGTTTAGGCTTTAGGCTTTAGGCTTGAGGGTTTAGGGGTTTAGGGGTTAGGATTTAGGGTTTAGGGTTTAGGGGTTTAGGGTTTAGGCTTTAGGCTTTAGGCTTTAGGGGTTTAGCGGTTTAGGGTTTAGGGGTTAGGATTTAGGGTTTAGGATTTAGGGGTTTAGGGGTTTTGGTTTAGGGAACTTGAAACCGAATGCCCAGGCACAAAGAGAATCCACAGCTCAAGGGCACGGTGACCATGCTACGGAGCCCTCGGGAGCACGTGCTGTCCCAGTTCGGTGCCTTGGCTACAGGGCGCTGTCGAAGTCCGATTATAGGATGTAGGATTTAAGATTAGGGTTTAGGGTTTAGGGTTTCTAAACCCTAAACCCGAAACTCTAGTCTAAACTTTGATTCTTAAAGACCATAAACCCCATCGCTACACTGCTAATTCTATTCTTGGACTGGAGGCCAGAAACAAGACTATGCTCCCTAGTTAGTTTCAGGACGCCTCGAGGTTTGCATAGCGAAAGCACGAAGCTCTCTTTCATGTGGGTGGTTGTCAAATTATGGTCCCTTTTTGGGTCCTTACTATAATACGGCACCTATTATTTAGGGTACCCAAAAAAGGGACCATAATTTTGACAACTACTCATGTTTCTTCTGATGCATTGGTATGCCAGAGATGGGCTCTGGTAGGAGTACAGGAATGCACATGGGACGGTTGAGACAAGCCCGAAAGCTCGGACGAACGCCAAAGCCGTACAATGTTAGTATGGTATATCAAAGCCTTATAGCCAGCAAGCCTGAAGTGCGGACCCCTTAAAGCTCTACCTAGCCCTTGACGTGTGCACATGAGGTGTGTGTGTGTGTGTGTGTGTGTGGGTGTGTGTATCTGTGTGTGTGTGTGCACGCGTGTGTTTGTTTCGAGAAGGGGGGTTACCGATTCCAAGTTTCGGAACATGTACCCAGCAAAAGGTGCCCCACAAATCAGGGTCTCCGGATCAGTTTAGGTTACAATGAGAGGAGCTATATGGATTCAGGACACTGCAGAGACTCACACTGTTTGGTTGTCTATCTGTTTGACGGTCGGTCTGTCTGGCTGTCCGTCCGTCCGTCCGTCCGTCCGTCCGTCCGTCCGTCCGTCCGTCCGTCTGTCTGTCTGTCTGTCTGTCTGCGTCTGTCTGTATGTAGGTGTGTGCATGTATGTATGTATGTATGTATGTATGTATGTATGTATGTATGTATGTATGTATGTATGTGTGTATGTACGTATGCATGTTTGTGCGTATAACCCTACCACGCACGGGAGCCGAAAGAATTCCTAATGAATGCGATACAGAAGAAAGGGCGAGTACGAGTTATTGGGACATCGCGGACCAGCCATGTGTCCTGAACTCCCTAAGCTCTAATTAAGCTCCATGGCATAAGCCCGAACCACATTACTCCCAAGACCAAACTCCTAAAGCCCTTCCCCAAGGCATGTGCCATAGCCGATGGGTCAAGGACCAGGGCCTCATGAGTGTTGTGGTTCGCCTTACACCTCGAACCCTAAATCCAGAGACCATAAACCGGGTTTCGGGTTAAGGGCCCCTAAACCCTAAACTCGGGTAGCCGTGGCACCCTCGGCAACTGGTTGGAGGCAATGTCTTCAGGAGTAGTGTTGCTTTTTGCCTGCTCTCCTGGTCGAGGTTGCGTGGAGTGGAGTGGTTGGGGATTTGTGTTAGGGCCTCGGACTTGTATAACCTCCTAAACTTAAAACCCTGTGTCGTACCTTATCAGCCTCTCAGGTTTTTAGAAGAAGGCTTAATCGTAGGGAAAAATTTGGGCCTATGTGATCCTTCGATTACACTCTAAACACGTTATAAACGGTAAATCTTGTAAGCCCTTCTAAGCCCTAAACCCTAAACCCCAGACTCAGACCGAAGCCCAAAGCCTGACGCTCTGAACCTGGTTTAGGGTTTAGGGTTTAGGGCCCCAGTAGCCTCAAAGCCCATAACCTTCCTATAGGTGCAATTCACCAGGGCTTACCATGAAGAAAATGGTGAACAAACCATTCCCCTATTAGGGCTTAGGGCTTAGGCTTAGGAGGCTGCAAGCTTCGGGGTTTAGGGGTTAGAAACTTTAGGGTTTAGGGTTCAGGAGGCTTTAAACTTCAGGGTTTAGGGTTAGGGTTTAGGGTCTAGGGTTTAGGGTTAGGGCGATCATCTCACCTGCAGTTAAGGTTTAGAGGGCTCACGGGCTTTGGGTTACTTTACATGTGCATGCTCCTGAACGTGATTTCAAGTCCGTGGGTTGGTAACGTCAGCCCATCAGAGCTGTAACTTTAACGTTTCTTGTTTTGCAATCCTCGCCGAACCCTAAACCCTCAACCCCAAACCCTTAAGTCTTAACGCCGAAAGCCTACATGGTCAGTTCTCCAAATTAGGATCCCTTTCAGGTTCCGTTTGATGAGTGTGCCGCACTACTTTGGGAACCAAGAAGGGACCCCAATTTAGAGAACTACTGTTATACTGGTAGTACCCCTTTCACGAAATCCTATAGAGACGCTTATAGTCTTGTAGATCCCTTTAAGGAGCCCTAAAAACGGGACCCCTACTTAGAGAACTAGCCACATATGCACGACACGATCCGCTCGACCGTACAAGATGGCATCCCTAAACCCAAAACCCTAACCCCAAACCCCTAAACCCTAAACCAACCAGCCAACCAACCTAAACCTAAACCGGGAGGGAGAAGCACCCTGAACCTCAAAGCTTAGGGCTTAGGGTTTAAGGTTTACGGTTCACCCTAAGGCTCATGGACCCTCATAGTGAAACCCCAAACCTTAGCCCCCAAAGCCCAAACCTTCCCCTAGAAAGCCCATAACAGCAATACGAGCCTTAGGGCAGGGTTTAGGACCGGGCAGAAGCACCCTAAACCCTGAATGCAAAACCCCTAAACCCTAAACCCTGAATGCCTGAAACTAAGACATCAGCTTTGAGCTCCTGACGCATACCGCAGACTGCGGCAATGAAGCACCCCCACAAAGCTGGGTAGGGTTTAGGCTTTAGGGTTCAGGGTTTGGGGTTTAGGGTATAGGGTTTAGGGTTTACGGCTCTTGCTACCTTACGGAGGAAATGACCGTCAAGAGTAGGGCTTTAAACTATGAATCCCCTGCATGGGGTTCATTGCTTCCTTAAGGTAAAGGACTTATTATAAGTTACCATTTCTTCCCCGAGTGGTCCTAGGTACTGTTATGGGGGATACTTCCCTTAAATCATAATATTATCCCTAAAATGAAAGCCTACATTCTACTATATAGGTACTTTGGACCCTTTGAGTAAAGAAACCTTAATTGTTAGTAAAGACCCTTGTTATGGTAACTTCGTTTACATTCCTTAACCCTAAACCCTAAACCCTAAACCCTAAACCCCTAAACCCTTAACAGGAACCCAGAAAAGTTAAGCCTCGACTCTAAGAACCGGTTCCCTCAACCGAAGCAAAAGGCCTAAAAGCTAACCCCCTCCAACCAAAGACACAGGGTTTAGGGTTTAGGGTTTCAACAACACCGAAACACAGAACCCTAAACCCCAGCACCCCGAACCAAGAACCCCACCGGACATTCTAACGCCCAAAAACTTCGCAACAACTGAAAACGACCTTAAACCTCAGCCTTAAACCCTTCTAAACTCTAACCCTACACCCTACACCCTAAACCCTAAACCCTAAACCCCTAAACCCAAGCCTAAACCCGACGCAGGAGTATCGATTCGCAACGCACCTGCCTGGCGTCGCCATGCTGCCGAAGAGCTTTCAGGCCTTTCGATTAGGATTTTGTGGGGTGTAGGGTTGAGGGTTGAGGCCTTTAGGGTTTAGGGTTTAGGGTTTTTTGGTCTTCCGGCTTAGGGTTTGGGGTTTTAGGTCTTCCGGCTTAGGGCTTTAGGCCTTTAGGGTTTAGGGTTTAGGGGTTTAGAGGCTTTGGGTCTTGGGTTTTAGGATTTTGTAGGGTTTAGGTCTTCCGGCTTGGGGTTTAGGCCTTTAGGTTTGGGGGTTTAGGGTTTAAGTCTTCCGGCTTAGGGTTTAGGCCTTGAGGGTTTAGGGTTTAGGGTTTAGGGATTTTGTGGGGTTTACCCATAGGTCCCATAGTAGTTCCTTTTTGGGATTACCTTATAGGATTCTAAATATGAGCCCCAAAAAGGAACTACTGTGGGGCCTATGGGTAGGTCTTCCGGCTTAGGGTTTATGCCTTAAGGTTTGGGGGTTCTGCCTAAGGTTGATGCGTTTGATGGGGTCTAGGGCTTCTAAGGGGCCGAAAAGAGGGCCCTAAACCCTAAACCGCAAGACCTATAAACCCTAAGCCCTTCACCCTAAAGAATAAAGAAATAAACCTTAAACCCCAAACCCTAAAACGCAACTTAAACCCTAAACCCTAAAGAATAAAGAAATAAACCCTAAACCCTAAACCCTAAAAAGCAACTTAAACCCTAAACCCTAAACCCTAAAAAGCAACTGAAACCCTAAACCCTCATAGGCCCCGAACCTGGCCCCAAAAAGCCAACTCTTCAAGCCCACTTAGTTCCTGGCTTCCTCAGCTGCGGGCCTCTTTTAAGGGTAGGGCTTTGGGTTTGGGGTTGAGGATTTAGGGCTTATAGGGTTTAGGGATTACGGTTTAGGATTTAGGGCTTAGGGATTAGGGTTTAGGGCTGAGGGTTTAGGGTTTAGAGTTTAGGGCTTCGGACTTAGGTGTAGGGAGCCCGATGCCCGACCTAAGCCCTAAACCCGAAGAATCCCTGAACTCTAGGACCGAAGCAGCGGTCTTGCGAGAAAAAAGAGCAATGTAGTGCAACCCTTAAATATAGAGGCCGTAAGAATTAGAATAGGGTTCGGGGGTATATTATGCTTATATATATATATATTATAACTTAAGAAAGGGGCCGAATAGGGTTTGAGGGTATATTATACTATGATTATAAGCAGTAAGCAGGAACCCCCAAAACCCTATTCTAATTATCAAGGCCCCTACATTACCAACAAGCGTTCAGGGTTTTTATGGTTTAGGTCTCTGTGGGCTTAGTGCTACGGGTTTAGGGTTTCGGGTTTACTGATTCTACTGTTGATGATAGAAACCCTGCATTACCTTAAGGACCCTAAACTATGGGAATTATGGCAGATTCCTTATTATAGGTTTATGCAGGACTAGCGTCAACCGCAGGTAGTAAGTATGAGGGAGGCCCCTTAAAGGGGATCCCTCTTAACGCTACTTTTGGCTGTCTGGAGAGGGACCTTGTTGACAGGGTCAAAATCCCTAACGGTCCCTCTAAACCTAAGTCTTACATGACCAGGGATTTCTACCACAGGCTTATTTAGGGTTTAGTGTTTAGGGTTTAGGGTTTAGGACCTGGGGTTTGGGGTTTAGGGCCGTTCAGTTGATGGATTCTGTTCTGGTTAGGTGTAGAATATGAAAAATCACGTAACCAAGCAATGAACCCTAAACCCTAAACGCCCAAACCCCTAAACCCAAAATCCCTAAACCCCTAAACCCTATAAGCCCTAAAACCCAACATTTGGGTCCGGGTATCTTGAACTCAAAGGCCTCCAAAAGCCCCAAACCCTAAACCCCAAACCCTAAACCCTAAACCCTAAACCCTAAACCCTAAACCCTAAACCCTAAACCCTAAACCCACCCTAAACGCTAAACGCTGAACCCTGAAGGAAAGGAAAGACCCTGAAGAGCAGGGTTGAGGATTTAGGGCTTTTTTAGTTTTTACAGGGATTCGCTTGCCAGCCACACGAGCCTCGAAGCATCCGCGAAGATAGCGTCACTGCTGAATTCGAAATCGGCCAGACACAGAACAAGGAGTTAAGGAGGAAAGAAATCCCAAGAAGGTGTATAGTGTGCATTGGGGCGGCATTTGGTCGAGGCACTATTGTTCGAAACTGCAAGGCAATGGCTAATTAAGAAACCCCAAACCTTAAGGGTCCAGATTAGGGGCCCATACTTCTAACCTTAGATAACGGCGAAAGACGGTCTGACGGCGATGCAGAGGACCCGTTTGACGACCAAGCCACAGGGGAGCAGCAGCCCCCTCCTCGACGCAAAGCCGGGCACGGCTCCCAAAGAGTGAAAAACAAAGCTCGCAAGTCGGATGTGAAGAAGCTGTGGAACGACCTGGGCTGGCCACCGAAACACAAGTGTCTCAGTTGGCGGGATGCACTACCCTATGTGCAAAGGGGAGAACAACCCCCTTCGAGAAAACCGCTGGCTTCTCTGCGTGAACGGCAAGACATGACCAACATGCTGCACGCGCACCACTACTCCTACGACACACAGGGAAATCTCATCCCTGCCCAGACCACAGCGCTTGTTTGGGCTCCCCTGTTGGTCGACAAGTTCTAGCATTGCCTTCTACTTTTGGGTTTTGGTACCCATAAATAAGCCCGTACATACTAGTAACCCTAAACCCTAAACCCGAAGCCCTATTCTCAGTTTCGAGGCTCCGACAAAAATCCTTAACGCCTGTAAACCCGAAACCCCTAAACCCCCTAAACCCTACGGCCCTCATCTTATATTACTTAGAGTTATCCATTACCCAACTTTTAAATTTTGGGGTTCTTATAATTTCGTAGCGATCTGAAAGTTTAACCTTGTATTTCCCTAGCTGGTTGGGGTAGTAAGATTGTTCTAGAACCCTTATAGTCCCTTTAACGGAACCTTTAAAGGAAACCTTACAGGAACCCTTATACCCTAAACCCTAAACCCTATCCCTCGGGGCGTCTGGCCTAAACCCTAAACCCTAAGCCCCAAACCCTAAACCCTAAACCCCAAAACCGCCTTGGGTCCTCCTTTCTTGCTTTGCGGTTCCTGGCAAGGCCCCCGGTGGCGCTCCGGAGGAGGTGTTTCCTCCCTCCCTGTGTCGCCCAGGGGTTTGGGGTTTAATATCGGGGCCTCAATACTAATTTAGGGTTTAGGATTTTAGGATTTAGGGTGTAGGGATTTAGGGGTTTAGGGGTTTAGGGAATTTAGGGTTACCAAAACCCTATACCCTGAACCGTGGTTCTTAGGGTGGAGGGCTTTTGTGCTCCAGCACTAGGATGCGCCACCCCCAGAGATCAGCTCTAACGGTTTGGGTTGTCGGAAATCGGGGCTAGGAATTCAACAAGGATTTAGGATCCGGGGTCCTTGGTCCTGGGAGTAGGATTTATAAGGTTTGAGGGTTTAGGGTTTGCGGTTTAGGCTTAGAAAATAGAACCGTAAGCCGTAAGAGGTTACAAGTAGCCTGAAACGGGGTCATAACCATTTGCAACAATCGCTCCAGTACTTCACAGCCTTATTAGCTTTAAGTTAGACTAAGCCTGCTGCTGATAAATGAGACCGTTACTTGGAGGATCTTGGGACTTAGTAAGTAGGGTTATATGTACGTTAATTGGGGTTATAAGTATAGTTACCTTGCTTATAACCTCAGTTACTAAGTCCCATGATCCTTTAAGTAGTAATCCCTAAACTCTCAGCCAACCCTAGTACCAAAGCCTCTCTACTTACGAGAAACAGTCTAGCAAGATACCTTTTTTTGCTGCAAGACCCGAAACCCCACACGCCAAATCCTAAACCGTAATCATTAAAAACCCCAAACCCGAAACCCTAGACCCTAAACCCTGAACCCTAAACCCTAAACCCAAGACTCTATACCCTAAACCCTAAACCCTCAAAACCCCAAATAGGCCCTACATCCTAAATCCTCATTCCCAAATCATAAAGCCCTAAACCCTAAACCCTGGTAAGGAATTCTAGCTGCTCCTGCAGTAAAAAACATCCGAACGGTTCAAGTTTAGGGCGGCAGGTCGAGATCTGAACACCTCCAGCCCACCGGTTTATGGCTTTGGGGTTCGGGGTCTAGGAATTAGAGCAAGTTAAAATTTCAGGGCCAAGCCCTCATCACCAATGGACTGCCCTTTTTATGCATCAAGGAATATATAGAAGCCTAAATACCTTATCATAATTCTAGTATAAACGGACGCCAAAACCCTATTCTAATTATAAAGGCCCCTACACTAGCTAGGGCCTCTCTGTTGCCTGCCATGTGAAGCCGGATTTCAGAGCATCCTCGGGCCTTTCCGCGGGATTTCTCGCACCCAGCTGCCGATAAACTCGGTTTAGGGTTTAGGGTTTAGGGTCGCATTCTATATCCGAAGCCCTAAACCCTAAACCCCATAGGCCCTACTTAAAGGATCATGGGACTTAGTAAGTGATGTTAGAAGCAAGGTAACTATACTTATAATTAACCTATAACCCCAATTAAGGTACTTCAAACCCCACTTACTCAGTCCCAAGATCCTCCAAGTAGCCTAACCACTTGGTAGGTGGATGAGCGCATCTTACCGTTTCAGGTAGAAGATTATCCCAACCACGAAAAGCCAAAGCCTTCCCCTGTGGGAGCTGCTTGCGCATGAGGGTAGCTGTGCCGACGCAATGGATGAAGGCTCGCGAAAGCGCCCTTTTGAGGACAGCATCGTTCTGGTGAGTATGGAACCCTAAACCCCAAACCCTAAACCCTAAACCCTAAGCCCAAAACCCCTAAACCCTAAACCCTAAACCCTAAACCCTAAACCCCTAAACCAAAAAACGTCTTGGGTCCTAAATCCTAAATCCCGGTTCCTGGGAGCCGAGGTTGGGTTAAGCCCTATACACCCTAAACCCTAAACCCTACTAAGCCCCAAACTTGAAACCTTACTAAATTACTAAACCCTAAACCCTAAACCGCACGCGAGAACATGGAACTGAAGTCAGCTGAGCCGCTCTCTGGCTGTGCCAATGCTCACAAGTCTTCGGGCGCATTCTTGAAAAACATCCCAAAGCATCCTAAACTTCCCTAAACCCTAAATCCCCAAACCCCTAAACCCCGAACCCCTAAACCCTAAACCCCTAAACCCTATATGGTAGAATCTAGGGTCTCTACTCTCGGAGTTTGTATCGTGATTTGGGACATATAGCCCCCATGACACTATCCCTATAGATCTCTTAAGGGAACCCTTCAAGGTCTCCAAAAGATCCCTTGAAGGAACCCTTACTCGCTGGGCCTTTCGAGCATTTTTTATTTTTCTGGGTTGGGGTGGTTTGAGGACAGTAGGGATAAGTTCGTGGTTTTAGGATAATAATAGTGGCAGGCCT
>CAJNDV010036757.1:0-21566 GCA_905221635.1 Symbiodinium sp. CCMP2456 | reverse complement strand
TCATTAAGGTAATCTAATGAAGCCTGGGAGACCCAAAGCAAGCGTTTAGCCATGAATCTGAAATCTTGCGTTTAGATGAGGGAAAAGGTCGAAGCCACGATGTAGCCAACTTTACATTAATATAGCCATGACTGTAAATTGCGCCTGTATGCCGATTAGGCTAGATACCAGAGATTTACAGGCAGACACTTCAGACACAAGGGCAGACGAGAGAGCGAGAATATGCCTGTGCTGGAGAAAAAGGAGGGGATGTACTTCTGTTTAAACCGCCTGAGCCTGAAGAAGGGGGAAATTCAGGTGTCAGAGATGCAACAGAACGTGGCCTCCTACGCCTTGGAGGGTGTGTGCGGGTCATTGTCTCAGCTCCCCAGATTCTGCAGCCTTTCACGTTTTCAGGCTCAGCTGCAAAATTGCTTATGTTGGCACTTGGAAATACATGACGGGCCAGGAGAGAGTGCTGCATTTCAGGTAAGTTGGTACTGTCTTCATGCCCTGGGCCCTGTGCACCAAGACCCTGCTGACGCGCTCTGCAACCTGAGGCCACATGATTTCATCGTGACCCTCGTTCTACAAAGGCAAGACAGCTTGACACTCTGTCTGCTGGCTCCTGCGAACAGCAAGGGTAGCTGTTGTCAGCGATCATCCATCGTAGTTCGCAGCTTGCCTTGCACGGCGGCGTCAGTCTTCTGGGCCGCGCTCTCGCAGGAAAGAGGAGAGGAAAGCCGAAGAGGATGATTCTGCGAAGAAGGACGGCAGAAAAGCTGAGGACGACGAAGATGAGTCGACAAAAAGATTGGTCGTTGTCGGCATGAGGCTAGGGATCAACATCGATTGCAGGTCTGACTATTCGTGACACCTTGCTTAGCTCTCTGCAGGTTCTTCTTGCGAGCGCTTTCTGATCAAGGCTCGACTGGAAAATTGAAGACGCTGGAAACTCGCTTTGAGATATTTCCCGTACTTTTGTCGCAGTTGCGTGGTGGGGGGTGGCGGCGTCTGTAGTGTAGTGGTGTTGGTGCTGGGTTGTGCGGTGACGGTGGTTGTAGTTGGAACTTAAAACGCCGCCGGGGTGGTGGGGTTTTGCCCAGAAGTGGGAAACCTATAAGCCCTTGCTGCATGGTGTACAATGGGCGTAAAGAACCCCACCTGAACTTGAAGGGCAGTCAGCAGCTTCACTTGCCCATGGCAGGTCATGAAGCCATGGAACGTGCAGCGAAGGAGCGCGTGCACAGCCTATGCTGAGATGTCTGTTGCATCGCTCAGCAGGATGCAGGCGGTAGTAGCCGCTCCTTTGATAGTCGTCAAAGGCAGGGCCTGGAGTCCATGCTTTGCCGGCACAGCCCAGAGCGAACTCTTTCGGTCCGTTTCGCGGATTCGCGTGCTCAGTCTCTTGGAGTTCTTCGAGCGCCTGTCGCGACGACATGCCGCCAATGCATCGCGCGGCAGCCTCGAGGGCAACAGCAACACATTTGACATGCACTGCCCTTTGCACCGCCCGCAGCAGAGGCGTCTGGGCATCCAACTGAGCTTTCCCCCGGTACAGTGGGCTGCTTTGGTCCGCCATGCAAGCTTGATGGCACTTGCCTCAAAGCAGTGCCAGCAGATCCCTGGACCAGTGGCTCTGCTACTCCCTCTGCTTGGCACAAAACCTGTACAGCTACACATGTTTCTTGCGGTCACCTGGCAGCAGCTGGAATGCCTTGATGCCTTCCGTTTTCCCGGCCGCAATCGCCAAGAGAATTGCTGAACAACAGCAGGTGTACAGGAATCGAGTTGCAGGAGCAAAGGAGAGTTCACAGGCATGCCAGCACATCATGCCTACGGTTTCAGAATCACCTGCAAAGTGCCAGTTTAGTTGGCAGTCTTCTTCGCAGCCGTGAGACGGACCCTGTGGACCGTAGCAATGGCTAGATCGCAAGGACGGCTGTGGCCTGGTGTGGCGCGATGGACTAATTCCGAAGATAAAGACCCGAACTGGGAAGTGAGCCCGTGGTGAGACCGCGCCGACGTGGAACCCTTCTGCACCTCACCAGAATGATGCCACCAAGTGTGCTGAACTTCTGGGCGAGCCCTTCGGTTCCATGGACTTGGAAGTCTTGGAAGCCGCAAACGTGCAGTTACGAGGAGGTAAGCTGTGGGGGCTGGCTGGGGCCATCTCCCGACTAGGCAAAGCGGGTGAATGGTATGCTGCCCTGCAGCTGCTGCACAGCTCTGACTACCTGGCCAAGACCAAAGACAAGGCCTATCGGCCGGACACGGCTGCATTCAATGCAGGCATGAAGATTTTGGACAAGCTCGGTAGATGGAGACAAGTGGTGGCGACCCTGGAAGGCATGCAACATATGCTCACTCGACAGAGCATCGTTACTATGGGCAGTGTCGTGAACAGTTTAGTTGAAGCTGCGAGGAATCGAGTTGGTGAGGCTTGGCTCCGAGCTTTAGCCGTCGTGGCGGATGTGAGACACACGACTCCTGGCACTGGTGTAGTGCTGATGAACACATTGCTGGCTGCTAGCAGCGCCGATGCACGCTGGCAGATAAGCATGCAGATCCTGCAAGGGGCAGTGTGGCAGTCAACTGAAACCGACATCATATCCTGGAACTCAGCAATGGCAGCTTCAAGGAACGAGTGGAAGACCGGCCTGCACTGCCTTGCAGCCCTGCGGCTGCAAGCTTTGGTTGCTGACGTCATCTCCCTCAGCTCTGCGGCCCAGTGCTGTGCAGGCGAGCTGCAGTGGCAACAGATGCTCTTCTTCATGGGAGGCCCGTTTCAACGCAGCACGCCCGGCATCAACGCAGGCATGACAGGCCTTTCTCGAAGAAGCTGCTGGCAGCAGGCAACGGGCATCAGGGAGCACCAAGCCGTGGGTATCTAGGTCGTGTAGACAGGATTGCTTGGTCACAGTTTGGCAGTTTGGAGTTGTTTTGTGCCGATGCCTTCGAAGGTCCTCCATGCATTTGGACAGCTCAAGTCCGGGTTATTCGGCTTGCGAGCAGATTCAATTTCAGTGGGAGTGTGCATCGATGCACTTCAGACCTCCAAGCTTTGGCTTCGAGCGTTGGACGCTGGCTTGTCTTCGGAGGCATGTGGCCTTCAGCCAGACGTGGCCACCTGGAACAGGATGTGCACAAGCAGTGGTTCCATGAGCTGGCATCATGCCTTTGTCGTGCTCGAAACCTTGGAGGGCAAGCTCCTGAAAAGCGATGCCGCGACATACTCCTGTCTGTCTTCAGTCTGTAGCAACACCCACGGCTGGAGAGAGTCTCTGTCAGTACTGGCGAAGTCTAGCACGATGAAGCACGTGGCGAACAAAGTTCGCTTGGATGATCTGCTGTTGCCAGTGGTTTCTCTTGGAGCTTGTGTCAAGGCTTCCAACTGGGAAGGCGCCCTTGGACTCGCAGATTGTCGGCTTCTGAAGTCACAAGGGCAATCTGGCCATCTGATCGCTGCTTTGGTGTCCTTGACGGAAGGCCACAGCAAGGTCTCCCAGTGGGAGGCCTCCATTCAGCTTTTGGAGCAAGATGCCTGGCAAGGAGGCAAGCCTTCCTTGCATGTGTTCAGCGCTGCGGCGAGCAGCAGCCGGCACCTCAGAAATCCGACGAACTGCCTGAAACCTCCGAAAGGGGTCTCTAATCTGATGAAAGCAAGAACCAGGCCCGACTCGGCCGACGAAGTTGTGTAACGAGTTCAGCTCCGAGGTCTTGAGCCGAGCTCCTGGCGTGCATCTCTGGCTCTCCTTCAATCAACTCAGTCTCTGTCCTTGCAGAAAGACACCGTCTGCCAGAACTCTGTTGCTGCCAGCTGCGGGGCGGCTATGCAGTGGTTGGCTGCGGTGTCGCTTTCCAGTGAGCTCCTGCAGGTCGGCCTTCAAAGCAGCGAAGTCACTCACGGAGTGCTGCTGTCAATCTGCGAGGATTGGCGAATGGCTTTGCACTGTGTCCAACAGGTGTCCCGGCCCCAGGCTGGCCAGCTTAACCTATCGAGCGCTGTGCTGGGTGCTGCGATCAGCACATACAGCAGCGGAATGCGGTGGATGGAAGCGTGGAGTCTGCTCAAAGACACAGACTTTGCGAAGCGATCCTTTGATCGCTGGTACCCATCCTTTGAAGCTGTTCTTTTGGCGTCCTCCATGGCTGGCCACCATGAGACTACCCGGCACCAACTAACTCGTATCAGGACTGAGTTCCTATGTGCGCTGCGACCAGCGCCACGGCAGCGAGCACCTGCACAAAAAGGAAGGACTGGCGGTAATCGAATTAGACGGGAGGTTTGACGGCTGGGAAGTTGTGGGCCTGTGAGGTGGATGTTGTGTTGAGAAATGCTTACTTGCGAATGGACTGCGCAACGCGTTTTTGGATCTTTGATTCTCCCACCAGGCGATCCTTGCGACGGTCCTGGGATCGTTGCCGCATTTCGATGAAACAGCATTTCAACACGATGCTCACTATGTGGGGTTCTACATGAAGGGATTTAATTACCCAAGTCCGCATGTCGCATGCTGAATCAATCGCGTTTTGATTGCCGCGCCGATCCAGTGCTTCATGCTGAAGGCTTTTGGCTCGAGGCAGAAATTGCCGGCCCATTATCAAGCCTTAGCGTGATGATTTTGCAGTACTTCTTTTGATCAATTTTCGATCTTGCATGATGTTCTTTAGCACCAGCTTGGTGTTGGCAACTCGGCGGCTTTCAGTGTGCGATTTCGAGTGTACCGCCCTCAAAGCTCAGCATGCAGGGTCTTCACGCTAAAGCCTCGTTCAAAGGGAGTTGCTATGCGCAGAGCTCGGTCCCCTTCAAACAAACACTGCGCAGCACTGCTGTAAGACAACTGTCCGGCGGCAGCTTTCGCATTCTGACATCCGAGGTGATTGCAGCGTTGGCAGAGCCATCGCAGGTACATGTTGGCAATGCTGGCTGGGGGCTACTCTTCGATGGCGTAGACGACATCGTGCTCCTTGAGAACATGCCCGCACCACCTTTCACCATCGAATTCTGGGCCCAGCCTTTGGATCTGAAGGATTCGGCGAAAACTTTGTTGCAACTGCCCTGTAGGCTTCAATGCTAAACCTCAGACCTCACACCAATCCTCCACAACGTGTTCATTCGTGGTCTTGCTCCTCTTGTTTGAGGGTATTGCGCCCGAAACCCGACTCTCACACTTTCTTTGGGCAGGATGGTGGTGGAAGGGCTTTAGCATCATACAATGTCAATGCCGCGATGATCTCCCGAGTCACACCGACGGGTCTCATCCTGCGGCCGAGCAGCAAGAGTCATGCACCCCTGCATCCCACCCCAGCTTCAGTCTTTGGGGAGGATGGAAGAACTAGGTTTGCGGGAGGGCTGACGTCACCGGTGCTCAATAGTAAGACTGCCTGGCTCAGGTCGATACTCGAGCTTGGGGCAGAGATTCACACATCGACGGCTACCGTGGACTCGTTCGGTTCACCGCCTGCTCCTGGGGAGATATTTCATTGGGCCATGTCCCTCGGCAAGGACGGAGACTATGCAGTGTACATCAATGGCGACGGCGTTGCCATGGGAATTTTGGCAGAGGAAGACATGCGGGCTATCACGGATGAGTACATGGCCTTTCCATGGACACTGGGGGGACGATTTGGACGCAATCTGGGCCAGTATGTGCCTTTCCTTAATTTGAACTTTGGTCAGTTGCATCATGCCCTGCATCGTAGGTTCGTCCTAGGGGAGGTAAAAATTGGTCAGTCGGGTTCAGTGGGGCCAAAATCAAAAGCATCCAACATCCCTGACACCGAGGTAACCGATGACCGTGCTTTCGGAGGAGTTCTGGACGAGATCCGAGTATGGAGTTGTGTTCGCAGTCCTGCGGAAATCCGGGACAACAGGCGACCGTTCTAGGGACGCCATGCCATGCCTTCAATCGTCCCCCAAGCCTCTTAATAAAGGCATGTATGTCTCACGTTCAAACACTGTCGTCTGCCACTCCAACTCGAGATGCCGGTGTTTCACTTCTAGACCCCAATCGACAGGTTCTTACACAACCTTGAGGGACCTGCAGCCGCGAATCTGACGCTTCAACTGGGCTTTAACATGCCAGACGATGCTCGGCTGGTGAAAGTTGACTTCATATGATTGAAATGGGCTTTAGGACACAGGGTTCATGAGATTCGGGGCCGATGACTTCTGCTTGTGTTGGAAGTGACCCTATGACATAGAGTTCATTCAGCAGAACGGAAATGGCAATACACCTCCCCCACCGCTTGCTTTCATGTTGACAGCCTACACCCGATCGATACCCTAAACTCAGAGCTAGTTTGGCTCAAGCACCCTGAAAGACCAACATAGGCTTACATGTGGTCGTGGTATCTGCTCTGCATCCTGATTTCGTAGGGGTTTTTACTCCGCCAGGGAACGCGAGGACATGTGCCGGTGGACGCCCAGCAACACAGGCTTCTCTTGCTGACAAGGAGCTAGCGTAACAAAATCTGGTCAACCGTCCCCCGGGAAGCCCCAAGTGAGCCAGACAGATGAGAAATTGTTTGAGAAGCACAAATCAGAGAGTCCAGGCATGCGTGCAGTGCACAGTGTATCTTTACAGCTCCGTTCCCATGCTTTGGCCTGAACTGTGTCGAACGGGCTGGTTCTGTTGGATGATAGATCTACTTGCTGTGCCTGCTCCCTGCTTGCTGCCTGACAGGATGCGACCTTCAGTTCTGGATGGTTTGGTACCGGGTCGCTGCGGTCTCCGTAGCCCTCGCTAGTCTGGGGTGGGATTAGACATTTGATTTTATGGTGGTTAGTTGTTCGGACGGTGCCGGTGGTGTTACGGTAGCAAGGTTGGAGACGTCGTGAACGCGCTGGCCGACCGAAAGAAAGGTTCAAGAAGCAGGCGCCCAAAGAAAAACTGTTTTCAGCCTTGACAAAATTATGCACAATGCGTCTACTTGGAGTTAACCGAAATATACCGACATTCTTTGACCCGCCATGAACACTGTCCCGTGAGCAGCGCATAGAGACGCCCCATGTACATGCAATAGGTCCATTGAGCGAACCCGAAAGGGAACTGTTGCTGCGGTTGGTCGGTTTCTTGCCCCTTTCAGTGCAGTGTCTAGTTGCAGGACCCCCCCCGTTGCCAAGACTCAGATTCACATTTGAACGGAAACCTTTACGCCAAGAAACGGACGTCGCGGGAAGCTGAGGCAAATCCGATGGAAGTTTCATTTCTACCATTGGCTTTTTTCGGGAGGCTGTTTTCGAAGCGCTTTGAACTTTCCGGCCGTTTGGTCATCAAGAAAGAATGCAAAGAACTCTCGCCTTGGCAAGCCTTTGCCGACAGCCAAAGCACCGCGCAACTGTGTTACCGAGCACCTCGGTTTAAGGGAAGGCGCTAAGGCAAAGCAGGATGGCAAACACCCAGCGGCCGGGCTATTTAGCCGGTTGTGGCAACTACCGTTCAATCTCAGAACGGCTTCCGCTTCCCGGGTCCGAAGAAGTAGTAAAAGAACACAAGGATTTTGCAGGAACCCTTGCTTGATTCTGTGTGCCCTTATCGGCTGTGCTGTAGCCTTAGGCCTAGGTATACAAGCTCCAGCGTCCTTCTCAGGAAAGTCCACCAATGGCGTTGCTCGGAGCTGGCGTCCGTTTCAAGACTCCGACGTGGGTGCCCTCTCCGATCCCAGGCAGGGAAGGGTATAGGATTTAGGGCTCAGGATAGATCAGGATGGGGGTTTAGGGTTTATTAATGTTTATTACGCATGTGCGTTGAGAGGATTTGGGCTACACAGCGTGTTCTGATTGAGGTGAAAAGAATTGTCCATCAGTGCATTGCATTCCCAGTGCATTCCTCTATCTACAGAGTACTGTATCAGGCGTATAGCATGAAGCTTGGTATGCTCTCAGAGGATCTTCTGATCTGGCACTTATAGGTACTTACCGAACTGGTCATCAGAAAACAGTGTTCAAGATAGCTACTGGGTACAGGGGCAGTGCCGGTTAAGAAACAGGTGTTTCTCGTGAGGGGGGCTCGATTTCTTAATTTTGAAGTGCTCTTTCGTTAGTAAAAAAACAAATCAAGGAGACTGAGGGATTTGAGCCCAGCAACTTCCATTCTAGTACATGCGCTTATCCACTCGGGCATGGCATCCCTTTGGCATGCTTCTTGCATGCCAAATTTATAGGCTATACAGCTTGTATTCAGCAAATACCCAAAATAAGAAATTGAGCACCTCAATTTCTTAAATTTCAGAAGTCGAGCCCCTAAATTTTTTGGTGGTTTTTTTCGTATATGAAAAGCCTTATTAAGCCCTTATCAGGCCCTTCTTAACCCGTTATAGAGCCTCTAAAGCTGTTACTAGGGCCATATTATGCCCTTCTTAGTCAAGCCCTGAACCCCCAAAATAAGAAATTGAGCACCCCCTCAATTTCTGATTTGATAAGGCTTTGTCATATACGAGAAATCAACCAACATAAGAAATTGAGGGGCTCGATGTCTTAAATTGAAGAAGTTGAGCTCGATTTCTTATGTTGGGGGGTTCAGGACGGTGGAAGAAACTGAGGCGCTGTCGGATGCCCAAGAATCCGCGAAGGTAGCTGTAGGTCAGTTGGCAAGCGCAAGGCTTAAGGCAGTGGGCTCGAATCCCACCGGTGTCTTGACATGCGCCCAGCTTTTGGTTCCATTAAGCCCTACTATAACAGCTCTGGAGGGCTTTCAAGGCTCTGCAAGGGCTTAAGAAAGGCTGTATAAGGACTTTTGAAGGCTCGGTCAAGCGGAAAGTCAGTTGGCAAAAGCGTGGGCCAAGACGGTGGGTGTCTTTCCATGTGCCCAGCTTTTTTTGCAATACCAAATCTAGTCCCTTAGTTTCAGAATGAGACGAGTAAAATAAGAAATTTGCACGCCGAGGTCAGGGTACCCCCTGGATTTCTTATTTCAATTTGCGCGTTCTTTGCACATTGATTTTTGTCGAACGGCTGTCCGAGGGGCTCAGTTTCTTAAGCCAAGGAGTTTCTTAAGCAGTGCTGTTACTGTAGCTGAACAAGTACCCCCCAAACTCCGGCTCAACCCGCGGCACATGGTGTTCAACACCTGCTGCACAAAGACAAGGAGCAAGAGCCCTGGTAGCAGCTAGCGCTATTTGGGGCGAGAACGTGAAAACCTTTCAGATCCTTTCGCTCTTATAGAAACTGCTGTGCGTGTCATGCCATATCCACGGCCACATTCACGCCCTGGAATGGCAGAGGGCGGGGGGGCGGGGGTGCGAGATCTGCTGCGCACGAAGGCGCTGCAAAAAGCCCAGGACGTCAACGGACACCTGCGCCTTGCACTGAGTGGCCGCCATTACGAGTGTGAGCGTCAAAAAACCCGAACTCCGAAACCCCCAAGAGATCCCAAGGGCCCAACCCTCACGTGATGCCAGGCGTCGGAAGTGCCGTGGTCGTCGACGTAGGTCTTGGCGGCTTGCCCGCAAAATGCCGGTTGGGGCTCATAGGAGTGCACCGATGTGACTGAAGTTTTGGGGGCAAGAGGCTCGAGGTGCTTGCTCACGTAGACCTAGCCCTTACTCCTCTTTTGCCCGGGTTGAGGGCTTGCTGCAGCGTGTAGATGTGCTGTGATGCGCTTGGAGGAAGCGGCGTGCAGCACATAGAGATCTGCGCCAGCATGAACGAGTTCGTAGACGGGGTGGTCGCAACGGCGACTTTTCCACAATCTCTCTCTACTGGAGTTTTGATGATTCCAGGACCGCTTCAAGCTGAAGTCTCCATCCCACTCTCGGAAAACCGTTCAACGCAATTTTTCCAGCTCTGTGGCTACATGTCCTACCTGCCCCAGCGCCCCGGCTTCGACGTCGCGGAGTTCCATGTACGTGCCGATGTTGGCAACGTCACTCTAGAAGCGACCGGAACTCTGCATGTGCGCGTGCGCCCCAATCATCACCCAGTCGCTGGTGCTGCACGGGCCATGCTTACAGATGGGCAGAGCGGATATGCCCTAGCAGGCCACACACCTCAGCAGGATGAGTTCTCACTCTCTGTGTGGATGAAGGCCGATACCACATCCTCGGAGCCGTGCATAGTCGGGCGCCACTGGGTCCAAGACACAGAGAATTACATCCTTCTCTTTTTCCACGGCGGCGCGTACAGCTTCTTATGGAAATGTGGTGCAGGCTCAGGGCACGGTAATGGTTTGCAGAAAATGCCGAGCCATGCTTGAGCCATGTTTAACTGTCCTCTGACTGCCTCTCAGGACGACCAGGGTTCATCAACTTTCCCAGGGAGCCGGACGACAGTTTCGTACTAGACACGGGGATGACTGGCAAGCAGATTCGGGATTCGCGCTTGGAGCCACATCACATGGCCGTCACGGCGAAGTGTGTGCCCTCGGGCTCCTCGGCCCCCGCTGGGGAACTTTCTGTTTCCTAAACTTTACCTTTACATGCCCCTGAAAGCTGTCGGTTCAGGCTCAAGGGATTGCAGTTTGAGATTGTTTGACTGGCAGTTCAGGGCTTTGGGTGTGGAGGTTGGGCGTTGAGAAGATTGAAGGTGTAGGTTGTTGAAGGGAATTCTGCGATGCTTGAACCTTGAAGCCTGAAGCCTGCTACAGGACAAGATCATCGAATCCGCTTTGCCGCGTATCGCAACGGCAAGCTGATGGCGCAGTCGGCCGACATTGGCGAATGCATTCCAGGGTGTCTCCTCGTCGCAGTTCGGGTTGTAGGCCTCCGGAATTCCGGTTTCGAAAGATTGAGGAGGGCTTGAGCACGCGTGGCAGCCAAGGCTACACGCAGGACTTGACCCCCTGGGAGCTGGCAGCGGAGTATGACCCATCACCTTCATCACAGCAGATGGTCCCCTCGAACTTCTTCCGGGGCGTTCTTGATGACTTCCGGGTCTATGGCTCGGAGCTCGTGGCTTCGGAGATGGAAGCCGTTGCTTCAGGTGCGAATGTTCGTGAGGAGGACCTTTTGCTTCACTACACCTTCGATAGCGACGACGAGGAGACCTGCAAGTACCGGCGCCTCGTGAACAGCTCCTCCCTCTGTTTCGGCTTAAATGAGCGGGTGGGCCGCGTCCACTCCGAAGCTCTCGATCAATTCCCTCGCATGAACTCCTTGGTGGGCCTTGAAAACGCAGCAACGCACATCCCGTCACCTTTTCCTATCAAAGCTTCCCTCCTGCACCATAGCATGCGCGAGCACGAGTGTGCAGAGATCAGATTGGAAGCAACAGATGTCGATGGCGATGCACTTGTCTTCAGCTTGGGTTATGTATCGGGGAGGGCGGAGGTGTCACTGGAATCAGGAGTCCTCACGTTCTGTGACGTCCTCGGTGGTCGGCATGACGTGGACGTCTTCTACGACGCCTGTGACCCACTGGGCTTGTGTGCCTCGGGAGGGGCAGGACTTGGCCACCTGCTGGTTCACGTCTTCCCATCCGGGCCGAACATCAGTAGCTTCCAGTACCTGCCAGAGACACAGCAATTGCGGATGGTTTTTAACATGCCAACGAACATGCCGGATGTGAGTGACAAGGTCGCTCTCCACCGCTTGCTGTCCTTGGAGGAGGTGCCGGTCACTGTGATTCAGGGAGTCTGGGAGGAGGGAGGACAGGGCCTCCGACTTCTGTTGGGAGCAGGGTTGGACGCCTCCTCGAATTTCTCCGTGTCCTTGAAGCCCAGTGGTCAACTCCGGGATGCAGCCCAAACGACTTATTTCAGCTACAGCTCTTCTCCAGCTTTGGTAGAAGCTGGGGAGCTTTCAGAAAGTGTTTTATTTACATGGATGGACTTCACCCCCTCAAGCCCTCACCCCCAAACCCGAAAAACAGAGTGTGTGAGTCGAAACCCGAAAAACAAAGTATAGTAAAGTCCAAAACCCCTGTAGCCCTTGAACCTCCAATCGCCGAGCAGAGGAAAAGCAGTGCCCTTTGGGCAGCTACCTTCCGCCGGGAAGGGAGTCTTGCGAAGGCTGCGGCTTGGGACGCTTCCTCATCCTCGAAGGCTCTCCTGCACCATGGGGATTGAATTGTCGTGCTTTGCTTTCAGAATTCTCTTTCAGGGGGTTATGTCCCTGATTTCAGGCGACAGCGCGGGCGTGTGCAGGTCTTGCAGCCCGGGCAGCTTCTCCAACGAGACCTCTGCAACCTCTTGTGCTGTCTGCCCAAGAGGCACTTTTCAGAGCCGGCGGGGACAGCACCCAATCTGACCCAGAGAACTTTTGGGTCAAGCCTCAAGACTCTAAACTCCTCCAAGTCAACAACCTCATAGTTAGTTCTAGCAACCCTTTGTCCAAATCCGAACTTGGGATCATTGAGGTCCTCCTGCGAATCCTGTGGGCAAAGAGCTGCAGGCAAGAAAGGAGACGGTAAGGTTTACTGGGCTTAGATTCAGGGTGTAGGCGTCGGGTTTAAGGAGCTTGATATGCTGATGCTCCTTGGCTGGCTTTGTGGCTGTAGCTTGTCGCTATCACCCTGCAGGCAGTACGACTCGTGAACTGGCCAGCACTTCCATCGACGACTGCATCTGCCCCAAGGACTCACTCAGTAGAACGAAGCAAAACGGCCCATTCAGCCCGGGCGCCCAAGCCCCATCATGCAATCAAGCGTGCCCATGAGAGCCTAACACCATCCTAGACCCCGACAGCTGAAGTCGACCTTCCCCACGCCACCGAGGAGACTTTCGCGTTGCTGGCAACCCAACTCGTCTGCGAGCCGTGCAGCACGGGCTTGCGGTGCGAGCCTCACGAGAGGAGAGCCGTTGAGGAGGGAGATTCCGGGGTTTAGAAATTTAGAAGGGCTTTAGGGCTCAGGGTTTATATAGAAGGTGTAAAGACTAAGAGGAGTTTGGGTTGAAAAGGTTGAGGGTTCGGGAAGCTCTACTGTGACATAGCGGTTAGATACATAGATGGATTGTTAGATAAATAAATGAAATAAAATGAACAGCGGATAAATAATTAAGCAAGTAGTATAAAAAGATAACACAAAACTCTCTCCGTCCTATATTTGCATGTATGTATGTATGTATGTATTTATGTATGTATGTATGTATGTATGTATGTATGTATGGATGTATGTATGTATGTATGTATGTATGTATGTATGTGCGTATGTCTACGTGCATATGCTTACATACGGGTGTGTGTATTTACGTACGTATGTATGTATATATGTATATCTGCATGTCTGCATGTCTCTAGTTTACTCATTTGTTTAAAATTATGCATGTAACTGCGCATGAGAGTTGAAAGAACATGGAAACCCTTGTTGGCGGCGTCTGTGTCCTTCTGTGGCTTGGTCCGAACCTTCCTTCGCAAAACTCTCATTTGGATGAGCTTGAGCTCCCTCAACCCCACAGCCCTGCAACTGCCAGGTGCCCTGGTGGAATGGGCTTACCGAGGCAGGCGGCCGGGTACTACGCCAGGGAGGTTCACCTCTCGCCAAACGGCAGTGCCTTGCTGGTCACTCCGCGCATGGTTGCTTGCGCTGATCGGAGGCTGGTCCACGTCAAAGATCGAAATCCGCCGTTCCCAAAAGCTTTTAAGTTTAAAGTTTCAAGGCGTCAAAAACAGGAAATTGGTAGAGCCGGTTTGAGGTGTGCAGAAGGCCAAGAACTTGGTTCCTGCGGCGCTGGACAGGATCTGCTTGCTTGCGATGCATGCGCGACGGGGCTGGCATTCGGCTCGGGTTGAAGCCCCAAAACTAAAACCAAATCTCTGTAAGTCGAAGAGTCTAAGGCTCCCTGAAGGCTGCCCGTAAAGCTTGCGCAGCAGCAGGCCCTCTACTTTGTCCTAAGCCACGAACCCGTCAAATTAACCCTGAGTTACGAAGATCTGCGAGACACCCGAGGTGAGAGGCTGGTACTGGAATGATTCTCGCGGGCGTTGCGACCCATGTGGCGTCGCCTGGCGCAGAGTTCGGGGCTTCGATGGTGAGGCTCTGCTTTTGAGGTTTGAAGTCGGGCTTGGGTCTTTATGAAGGCGTGAAGCTTTATGTAGAAGTATTTAAGGTTTAGGGTTCGATAGCTCTGGTCTCAGTAGCTCTTCGAGATGCAATTTAAACGAGCACAAATACCCACGCCCTCGGGGGCATGAGCTGTTACATATTCATACTTATCAACTGTTTTGTTTGAAAAATACATGTGTTTTTGTTGCCCATCTCGCAGAGGTTTTCTAATTTGCATCTAGTGTTCTGCTTTTGGTCTTTCCGCTGGGGAACTGCTCATTCAGCTGTTCACTGCATCATCGGAAACCACCTTTCTAATCCAGAGGGGAGAACACCAGAATAAACCCGGAGACACCGAGGAAAAAACATATCATTGTTTCTTCAAGGTTGGGTTGATCTGTGGATGCCGAAGCTACCAGCAATTCTGCACTGCTTGACTTTTCACATCCCTGAAAGAAGACGACACGCCCGAAACGAAAGTTTATCAAGATAGCAAAAAGTAGTCAACAGCTGAGCGAAATCCCAGAAAACTCCAAGAAGGGGCCCATTGGCCTCGGATCTTAAGACAAAATCCAAGTATGTAAAACAGCTTCAGTGAGGATTCAACAAGGACATGATCAAGCTGTGATAACGCCGTGGTTGTGCCTTGCCCGCTTCTCCCCAGACTCTAAACCCGTACAGCAACCAAACCGTTGCACAATCCCAAGCTCCGAACTTAAATGCCATGGAGAAGATCCTTGCTGTCGGGTGTGCTTTTGTGACACCCATGGCAGCATTCCCTGAGCTTGCATATTTCAGATTTGCAGATTTATAAGGTTTCGGGATCATACATCTGCCAACCCTCAGCAGCGGTGATGATCGCCCCGGGCAAGTGCCTAAGGTGTGGATCGCTGCTTTAGGCTAATGTTGGAATTAGTAGGAGAAGCTGCGCAACCAAGATGGTGCTGAGAATTTCTACTGTGCATCCGCCACAGATCCGAATGTGAACTGCAATGCGGGCTCGTCCTTGCTAAGTAGGAGGGAAAAATCCTAGACCGTTAGTGCCTTAGTGGAAGCCGTGCAAACCGATACGAACACGATGCCGGATTTAGTGGGATTAAGGTCTAGGTCAAGGGCCGACGGCCTGGGTCCCAGGGCACGAGAATTCCCGCGGCCTGGCACCGAAACCCCACGACCTTGAGCCCGCTCGGCCAGAATCAGGTTGTGCAAGCCATGCCGCTCCTGATGGCTTTGTGCCTAGCCGGGTGCGCCCTATGTCTTTCAAGTTGCAGGACGAAAAGCTCAGATGGTTTATGCGTTTATCAAGGTCTAAGGTTCAGGATTTGAGCCTTTGGCCACGCAGCCCTGGGACTTCTCGGGCTTCCAGTTTTTGAGTATGCAAAGTGTGTCTTTCGAGTCCAAGTTGTGCCGGAGGACAACGACGATCTTCAACAGTGACATCGCGACCATAACGGCCACGGTGGCAATTTTCTTCTCTACAACACAGGCGCTCGGGACCATTGCCGACTTGCTTGTTGCACATGAAGACGTACTTCGCTACATGCTCCGAGCCCTTCGCTTCCTCAGCTTCAGTCCCGATCTTCTGGGCACAGAGTGCGTTTTGCAGCAAAATGATGCAGTTCTTTCCTATTTGGCCTGCTTGCTGGCGCTTCCACTCGCGGTTCTGGCTGTGACAGTAATTGGGCGAATGCGTGTGGCGATGGGAAAATCAAGTTGGGCAAGCGTGTTCAGCAGCCAGGGCTCCATAGTCATGATTCTGTACCTTGCTTCGGCACGTGTCGCAGTACTCCCGCTTCAGTGTGCCGCCAATCCTGACGGATCCTCATCAGTTCAGGCATATCGGTCGGTAATATGTCTGGAGGTTCCGGAGCACATCGCAATGGTGATCCTGGCAGTAGTTGGACTGTTGTTGTTCAGCATCACCCCGCTGGCTGCAGTGTCATGGGCAGTGTGGGTATATCCAAATCGTATCCAAAGGCCTGGTTCAATTCAGTTCCTAGAAAGATGGCGCTTTGCCTTTGACCGGTTCACTGTTGAATCTTACAGATATGCCGTAGTCTACCTTTGGCGCAACCTCCTCATCGCTTTGACGCCGGCGGTGTTCACCAACAGCCCAGCCGTGCAGATCCTGCTATTAGCAGTGATTTTGGTGTGTGGCCTAGCGATTCAGGTCCGAGTCATGCCGTGGCGCACCAGCTTGGCTAACTTCATCGATGCGCTCTCATTTGCCTCGGTTTCCGTCCTACTGGTCGGCAGTTCCTTGCTTACGGTCCTGACAGCACCGGACATGGGTCTACTACAGACATGGGTTTCCTTGCACCTCTTAGCCACCTTTGGCATCTTCGCAGGTGTGGTTTTAAACTATTTGCGCCAGTGGTTCAGAAGCAAGAAGTACCAAGTCTTCATCAGCCATCACAAAGGCAGCGCAGCGGCGCTCGCCCGCTGGTTTAAGACGTGCATGCTAGCTCAACAGAGATTGCAGTTGAAGATCTTCCTGGATTCGGATGACCTTTTAAGCGTGGATGTGCTGTTTGACACGGTGGCGCACCAGACGCAGAGCGTGATTCTGCTTCTAACGAAAGAATATTTCGGAAGACCTTTCTGCATGGGCGAATTTGTAAGTGCGATACAGTCGGGCGTTCCCATCGTGGCCGTAAGGTGCAAAGATTGTGAGACTCTTAATACGGACTTCATTATTGAACATGTGCGGAGCATATGGAAGGAGTCGCACAAGGCTCTGTTGTCGAGTATGGGTATCACAGAAGACCTTATTGCAAAGGCGATCGCACATTTGCAGCACAACATAATACCAGTTGTGGATCTGGATCGGTCACAGAGCGAAACCGAGCAAGTCAAAGTGGTCTCAGCCACTATGGAAGCATGCCGCTTGGGCACCATCACTTTCACCAAGGCGCCGGTGACGAAAAGCATCTCCATCACCAGCCTTCAGCCACAAATTCTCCTGATGTCTTCATGGCAGCACGAAGCGCAGACCTGCTGTTTCTTGGTGCGCCGAAAGCTCGTTCTCCTAATGCGAACTGTGGTGGAAATCCTGCATGAGGACCAGCTGAACCTTCTCGCAACGAAGAGCGCCTTTCCGGATTTGGGCGTGCTGGTCGTCCTGCTCATGCAGGGAACCTTGGAGGATCCGTTTGTGGCCAACTCGCTGTTCCTGGCAAGGAAGGCTGGAAGTTCCTGTTAAGGAGCATTAACTAGAAGGCGATGTCAACTACTTGTAAGATTCTGCTACGAAAGAAAGGCCAGCTAGTCTCTGAACCAGGGCAAAGCAAAGTAGCAGAAGCCCACAAGATTGTGTGAGGAACGATTTCGGCAACGAGCTCCGGCACCCTAGGGGAAGAACGCAAAAGACACCAACCAAGTAATCATTTATCCATAAATGCCATAAACCATGGGTTGGCCAGCTAATGCAATATAGGATAAGCAGCATTGTTTTCCTGTTTATTTGTGGTCCGGCAATGAAAGCTCCTCCACACCACCCTCCAAAGCCATCAACGATCCTCATGTGTGAGCGCTGCAATGCCAACTCCGAAACCCTACATCAGGTGTGCGGAGTTTAGCATGTTGAAGAGCCAGTCTATCTGCAGACCTTGCCTGGCTTGTCCGAGTGTGAGTGTCGAAATACTCAGTGAACAGCCCTGAGCAAGGCGTACGAGGACGTTCACTTGGTCCCGCTCATCGCTGACTCGAACTTCAGTTTCCCAGACACGGCTTTCTGGGTGCAGCTCGCCGCAGGGAGGTGCGGGCTAAACCCTATAAAGTACATTGTACTATACTGTAGTGTACTGCATTATGCTACACTACATTGTACTATACTATTATACTATACTAATTATGTTATACTATATGTTATATAACATCATCTGCCAATCAGAGCCTTCGGACGATGCCGTGCGGGAGCCAAAAATACTATGTTACACTATAGCATGTTATACTATACTATACTATACTATACTATACTATACTATACTATACTATACATGCTATACTAGATTACACTGTACTACAGCCTCTCTGGGAGTTGAGGCAGGTCCCCAACTCCCCCAAGCCCTATCCGAAAAGATCTCTAGAAGGGGCAAAGGCGCCCGAGACAGGCTGATATCGGCCTCCCTGCTCGTGGCTTCGCAGACATTGCGGGATGTTCAGGACCGGACAGGGGGTTTTTAGGGTCTGGGTATCTCTTGTTGAGGAGCTTTGCGTTCAGAGTTCGGGGTTTGCCAGGACTCCTATGAGCAGCTCCTGACCGTTATCGCCCTACGCCTCTCCATCCAGGCAGCGGCCTTATGATTTTTTGCGTGCGAAGGTCCCTCAAACGCCCTCCGAGGCCTCCGAGAAGCTGCAGGCTACAGAACTGCAGGAGGCGAGCCGCAAGCTGCAGCTGCTACTCAAGGACCGCAAGAACATTCTGAAGGACGCGCGCACGGAGGGCGAAGAGTCAGAGAGCCCGGAACCACCCAGAATGAGCCCAAAACCACCCAAAATCAAGCTATGAGAGGCTGGATTTGTTGCTGAGACTGCTCTCAGCGGAGGCCGGAAACCAGATTTTTCCTCCCTTAACCCCTAAACCGAAATATCCGAAACCCTCTAACGAGGGTGGCGGTCCCAAGCGTGCCAGTGCGCTGCTAGCTGGGCCGGGAACCGGCGTGGCGACAGCCTTGCGCTTGTTTGGATTTAGGGCTTGGGTTGAGGGTTAGAAGTACGCACAATAGACAAGGGGGCAACATTCTCGATCATTTTATGTGGTGCCTTAAATCTTCAGCATGAGCAACAGCAAGAATGCTGCAGAGCGCATTCTGCTTGCTTGCAAAATCCGAGTGCGATTTATTGGATTGTGACCGCGATGATGTCTCTCCGCACTTGCGAAAACCGTGTGCTCGGCATTCCTAATTCCATCGGCCCAGGCTAGACCTCTCCTCGATTGAATTCAGAATCTGCTGGGATTGTTATGGTATTTTTTCTTGAAATCCTACTCGGCACATTTATAAACAGAATGATTAAGAAGAGATGCATTGAGTTCGATGCTCGGATCAGAGAACTGTCCGATGTTTTTCAACTTGCCTGATTTCAGGCCCTCATGTAAATCCAGAGAATTCAGTTATTTTAGATCCCCAATTTATCAGCAATAACAGAAGAGTATTGGAATTCCCTTTTTTGATTTCATTTGTATACCTGTATATATATATATATATATCATCTTTATCGTTTGTTTATTCTTCTAAGATTCTTCATAGAAATAGCAATGGCAGATTTGCATATATGGCGCGAGATCTTAGAGAATTCAGATTTTTAAAATCTAGTCTATAATTCTCATTTCTGCTATTCTCAGAAAATAATGCATACTAGAGGGCACCCGTCGATTCTATGTGTGAATATAAATATTTCAGGTATTCGAGCAGAGGCGTGGGTGTCACGTGCACCTGCAAGCACAGCCAGGCCTCTGCGGTTTTAGTGAAATGCCATCTTATAAATATCTTTTCGATAAATAAGTTTAGACCAAGCCGAAGCCTGATTTTATTTTGTAGATCAAGTCGGATTGCCAGGCACGAGTTTAAAAGGTTATATCTTCTATAAGAGGCGCAATCTATAAGACTCCTGGAAATAGAATATATTTTGTGCATACAGAGCCCAGATTTTCTGCTGGCTGGATTCAGTAGGTGCAGCTTGCGCAGTTCATGCTCGCCTAATTATCCTGTTCAGCATGTCGGGTTTGCAGAGGACTCTGGTATGACCCGATATCGTCTTTCATCGTGTTAGTGCCAATGACAACTTTGGGTGGCGTTCGAACAGGCAAGTGTACCAACAAACAAACAAAACGCACAGGTTCGTTCGTCCCAAGGTATCGCAAACTGGGTAATCAGTTTGTTTTGCAAGGAAAATGCTCCTTCATCGGGCTACGATTTGCTGCTGCATCAATGGAAACGCTCTGGGGCATTGCCTTGGGGAAGTGCACTAACAGAAGCTACATGAACAGCTTCGTCCAAACGTTTCCAAAGCTGGAAAACCAGATTTCTACAATCATAGCGCTTCCTGATTGGCTTGCGATCCCCTCATGCCAATGGAGGCTTGTAACCCACAAGCAAGAGTGGAAACGGAGTACCCGGGGCAAGTGGCGCGCCCCAGCACAAACGGTTATCGTATTATGTCATCGTTATGCAGAAACCGAGTGGGGCAAATGGGGCGATAAACATTACCGGTTCCACGGAGCGCAGGGGTTTTGCTCTGGTGCTCCAACGCTCAGCTGCCGTGCCGAAAGTGGCTCAGGAGAGCATTCAAGTGTCGTCTATCACATGTTGCAGGCCCCAGAGTAGTTTCCAACATCGACACTTTCGAAACACTCTGGTTCTGTCAGGCCCCAATATCCTGTAAGTTACAGTGCAGGAGTCCTGTGGTTACTTCCTCACCCTGTTGTGGGTGGCAGTGGTCTTGCACTCGATGCTTGTGCTTGCTTGGCAGCTAAGTCGCGGCTCTGTTCCTTGTAGTTTGCCTTGGCACGTCCATTCGCTTGTTGCTGTCCTTGATGCTGCGACGAGAAGGGGGCAGTTGCGATGACAGTTTCTGTCCATGTGGGCAGGGCGAGCTTTCATGATCTCACGCTTGCCGGTACTGGTATGTTACAGCTGTCCCAAGATCTAGCCAATGCACCAGGATTGGAGACTTTGCTTCGGCTCTGTCGTTTTTTTGTCAAAAGCGTGCAGAATGTTGAATTGAAGCTCCCCTAAAACCCCAAAACCCCAAGCTCACCATGAGGCTTTAATTGAATGCAGCTTCTACTCTCCCTTACCAACCTCGCCTGGGAGCATAGTTCTCTGCCGTGCGAGAGGGAAAAATCTCACCATCGGGGCCCGCGGGGCCCCTGCGGGCTTGATAATCCGATCCCCCCCGAGGCTGAGTCTTGCTTTTCCCTGCGCCACTAGCGCGCACGATTTCCGAATTGCCGCCAGTTTAAGCAGGCTCAAGCTTGGTCCAGCAAGTTGCTTGCCTTTGAGTGAAGCCAAGTTCTCCCCAAAGACTCTCGAAGGGGTATATGAACTCAGGATCTGAACTCACAGGAAAAGTACAAAAGCGCTTTGGGTTTGGGGTTAGCTCATCGACAGGAGCTCTGAGTCTCTTCCGGCCCCGAGCCAGACTTCTACGACGCCATGGGCGCAGGACCCATCCGCGGAACGGGGGAGCCAGTGGAAGCCACATGGTTCGGCAAGGCGTGCTGTTCAGCTCCAGGGGAAGTGCCCGTCGGAAGAGTTACGGAGCGGGCTGCTGGGTTCTTGTTAAGGAATTTAATCTAGGGTTACCGTAATAGGGATCTATAGTTAATTAATGATGTGGTTTCCTTCTCATCGTAACTTAAACTAAACCCCTTAACAAGAATCCAGGTTGAGACGATCCGGACGAGCGAGGAGGAGGAGAAGGCAACGGAGCTTGCAGCAGGGCTTCAAAGTCGCAGAGAACTGGAGGAGCTGGACCCTAAACCCTAATCTCTAAACTTAAGTTCTAAATCCTAAACCCTTGAACCCTTCAACCCTTTTTGCAGGAGCTAGAGGCGCTGGGGATGGAGGCAGGAATCAATGTTCGCGCGGATGCGGAAATCGAGGGTCAGGACTGAGGGTTTGAGGTTTAGGGATGCAACATCGTCGAGCTTTGCTTTGCG
>CAJNDV010036755.1:8572-21574 GCA_905221635.1 Symbiodinium sp. CCMP2456 | reverse complement strand
CCACCTACCCACCTACCCACCTACCCACCTACCCACCTACCCACCTACCCACCCACCTACCCACCTACCCACCTACCCACCTACCCACCTACCTACCTACCTACCTACCTACCTACCTACCTACCTCATGAGAAGAGAACAGTTGTCAAGGTTCGGATTCCGAAACAAAGCATCCTAGCTGCGATTCAGAGTCTGTATCAGAAACCGAAAACCCAAAAAAGACCCAAATCGTATTGTCTAAGTTCCCCTAAACCCAAAGCCCTGCAACACAACAGCAAGCACCAGACAAATGAACACGACGCCAGGGAGGCCCGAGAACCCCCAAACCCACAACTCTAAATGCAAGCAGTCGCTACCACTAAACCCCAAACCTTTCAGAACCTCCAGAAACATTTGCAGGATCCCGAACCCTAACCCCTAATTAAACCTTAAGTTTAGCGCTATAAACCCTAAACCCTAAACCCTAAACCCTAAACCCTAAACCCAAACCCTAAACCCTAAACCCAAACCCTAAACCCTAAACCCAAACCCTAAACCCTAAACCCCAAAGTGGCGAACCCGGAGGCTCACAACAGGACACCTCGAAGTCTCGTCGAGGCCGGTGGGATTCGGTGCAACTCGTTCAAGGCACGTAGGACTTTTAGGGTTTATAGGGCTTTAGGGTTTTAGGGCTTATAGGGTTTTAGGGTTCTGGGCAGTTCTGGGTTTAGGGTTCAGGCTTTAGGGTTTTTCGGGAAGTCGTAACCCGGAATATGGTGCTAGTGGTGTTTCCTCGGATGCTGGGCTCATAGGCTAACCACTTCCTACGATCTTGCCTGCATGTGAACCTTAAGCACCGCACAGCCGTAAGCACCGAACAAACAAAAACTCCTGCAGTGCGCGGCCCTGTTGAATTTAGGGTTGCGTGGATGGATGGTTGACAAGGTCTTCCGGGCGCCAGGAACTCTACGTGGAATTTCGGTACATCCTCCACGCAAGCGACAATGCCAACTACGAGGGGATTACCCATAGGTCCCATAGCAGCTCCTTTTTGGGATTCCCTAATAGGATTCTAAACCCTAAACCTTAAACCCTAAACCCCAAAAGGAACTACTTTAGGGCCTATGGGTAAGTCCGAGGGACTACAGCTCTCGGCTGTCAAAGAGCTCAGAAAGGTCGAGTGGCCATCCACTTCGTCTATGCGAGTCCTGGGCGGTTTAGGGTTTAGGGTTTAGGGTTGAGTCCTGGGCAGGGCACTGTTATTCAATACGGTGCCTGCACCGTTTACGCTCAATTAGACTTCGAGACCTTGTGGGGACACGGCAACATCGAGATCGAATCTATCTCATGGACAATCGGGTGGTCCTCGCGTACACCGCGGTTACCCCTATGTATCTCTCCTTCCACGATCGTCCGCCTCACGAGCAGGACCCTTGCGGTCTTCGCTACGAGCGCAAGCGCCAGGAGGTTTTGCGTAGACGGAGAACTTGTCGATGGTGGGCAGCAATGGCAGCAAGCTTTCCGGAGGCCACAAAGTCTCCAAACAAAGCAGGTAAGGACCCCTTAATATCCCACAATGTCCTATGGTGCACGGCATACCGGCAGCATTGCCTCTTTACGAGAGTTTAAGCTAGGGTTAGGGCCTGGGGGTGCAAGGGTTTAAGGGATTTAGGGTTTGGTGTCATTGAGACAAGCAAAAGCTCGCCATGACAGAAACCGACAAGAGGTCGAACTGGGTTTGAGGTTTGAAAGTATTCCTCTTCTGGAGTGGAGTGGGGTCGTTTGGGTCCACCACAAAACCCCTAAACCCTGAACCCTAAACCCTAAACCCTAAACCCTAAACCCTAAACCCTAAACCCTGAACCCTAAACCCTAAACCCTAAACCCCTAACGCCGGAGCCCAAAACTCAGAAGTCCTCACCCCTAAGCCCTACGGAAGCCGTCGGCAGGAGTCTGATGCCGGAGCAGCCGAAGCATCTGCCCCTCTTCAAGGCTGTCGCTTCCGGCTTACACAAGCCTCGCACCCCGCATCCCAGATAGGAGATCTGAGAAATTACAGGGGCAATTACTTTAAGGTCTTGAAAACAAATCATAATAATGATGGGTATATACAAGCAGAGTACATGAAGATGGGTTTCTGTGCGTTTGTGTATGTTTATGTCAACTTATTAGCTCCTGCTATATTGAATTCAGGACAACGCAGGTGTCAGGGAAACGTAGATCCCTGATAAATAAGCCCCTCTGTTTTAAGGCTATCATCTCAGGATCATTGTTACGTCATTGTGTAAGGGGGAGGGTTTGTTAATCAAGGGTCTACGTGTCCCGAACTCTAAAATCGATGAAACTCAGTACCTCCTTTGGACCATTAAAACCCGGCACAACCCCAAGTGAACCCCCTTATAGAGCCCATAAGTCCTAAGTCGCCCTAAGTAGTATAGGTTGGGTCCAACGGACTCTTATACCTAGGGGAATATAGGGGCCTTACTAATTAGAATAGGGTTTTGGGGCCCTTTGTGCTAGAACTATAATAAGGACCCCCCCCCTCAAGAACAGTGTTGGTAATTATCTATAGGCCCCTACATTAATCCCGGAAGTAGTTCAACCTTGGCGGATCTGATACCTTACGCCTCAACGGGTTTTGGGTTCAGGGTTTAGTTGGTGTTTCTTGCGTTGAGAAAGTGTTTAGGGGTCAGGTTCTGTAAAGGATTCAGGGTTTAGGGCCGTTTAAGGTTCATAACCGGTTTTGAATTGAGGGTTTGTACACGGTTGAGGGTTCAGGCCAGCGTTTGCAAAGCGTTCAGGGCTGATGAGGGGTTGCGGTTCTGGGGCTTTTGCATTTTGGGCTTCGGGCTTTTCACTTTACGACTTCGGGGTTCAAGTGGCCTACTAAACTCTCAGACCTAGACATTTCATGATCTAATGCACCAAAAGAGGCCTTTGTAAAGCCTAAACCCTAAACCCTGAACCCTAAACCCTAAACCCTAAACCCGAAACCTAGACCCTACACAGTTTACAAGTCCTGTAAGGCCCCGGCCCTCGACCCCAAACCCATTACCCCTGAACCCTAAGCCCTTTACAAACCCAATCCCCGACACAGCCAAGTACTCAAGAGCAACCCTAAACCCTAAATCCTAAACCCTGAACCCTAAACCCTAAACCCTAAACCCTAAACCCTATAAACCCTGAACCCTAAACCCTAAACCCGAAACCCGAAACCCTGAATCCTAAACCTTAAACCCTAAACCCTAGGGCTTGGGGTTTAGGGTTCAGCGTTTAGGGTTTGGGGTTCAGGGTTTAGAGTTTGGTGTTTAGGGTTTAGGGTTTGGGGTTTAGGATTTAGGGTTTGGGGTTTAGGGTTTGGGGTTTAGGGTTTAGGCTCCGTCCCCGGGCGCCCCTTCCGATGCTAGCACGTCTGGTGCTGCTGCACCCATCACTGAAGGATGGCACCTCCAGCCCTTTGCGCTCTCGCAAAGATTTCTGCAGAACCTACAGGCACCTTAAAGCAGAATGGAGGGGGGTTGCCAGCAAAAGCTTCCCAATCCCTCAGAAATTCACCCTGAAACCTGCAATTGCAGACTCTTCACCCCGTACACACCCCCTAACCCCCCAAACTTCCCAAACCCAAAACCCTAAACCCTAAACCCTAAACCCTAAACCCAGACCTAGACCCCCGATCCTCTCCAAACCCTAACCCCTGAGCCCGAATGTCTCCTGCAAGTGACAAGCCCACGCACTCTCGACGATCAAGCAGTTCCTGAACCTGCGGGCCCTCAATAACGCCTGAAAACCCTGAAGAAAAGTGTAAGCACTAACGGCTTACAAAACCCGGTGAAACGTGGTGAACCCCGTACCCTAAAACTTCCAAATCGCTCTGACGCAGCTGGACACCCTTGACTCAGCAACGGATCTGCAACGGCAAAGAGAGGCGGGGACTCGTTCTTTGGAGGCTTCAGGGTTTGTGAGTTGGTGGTTGTAGACTTTAAATGGTTTAGGGTTTAGTTTAAAGGGCGGGCCTGAGAGGGATCGGGGGGGGGGGGTGGGGGGTTGGGTTTAGGATGTTCAATTCAAGGCCTGTTTTCAGTTTACATGGGTTCCAGGAAGTTGAAGCGATGATTGTTGCTCTGAACCCCGAACCCATGTCCCGGCGCTTGGTTTCGTTCAACGGGCGCTATAGGTGTTAGGGTGAGCGTTCACGGTTTTTCAGATCTGGTGTGTAAAAAGGTCCGGCGCGGCATGGCGCTCTGATCTTCGAGGAAGCCAAGCATGAAGGCCAGAGCCGGATACGACGGTGAGGGGTTTATGGTTTAGGGTTTAGGGTGGTGAGGAACCTTCCCTTTTCCCGCAGTCAGAGAGCTTATGGCAGAGCGCCCGGACTTCACTGACTACCTGCACCTCAGCACGGCCGGCATGACACGCCTCATGATCTCGATGCGGAGGAGTCTGCTGGAGGACGGCCTACATTGGCCTACATAGCTTAATTGATCCGCAAATAAACCCAGAAGCGGTTGGCTCGGGATTGGTTAGCAAACGAGTCTAGAACCAACACGCTTAGTCGACGAACACAGCTGGAGACGAGAACACCTAGTTTATCGACAAGCATGTCACAGGCGTGATGTTTAGATACACATGTCATGTTTATATACACATATATATATATAACACACATATATATATATATATATATTCAAAGGCTGCCGTCCCCACTAACAGGTAAATAAAGGTCCTCATATATATATATATATACACATAGATATATATATATATATACATACATATAGAGATATACATAACACAGGCAGAAATGTGCACAGGATTTGAAGGCCGAGGGGATTAAATCTATGGCAACATTAGCACCAGAAAAGGCACAATCACGAGCAACAAGTTTAGCATGAGCGCACATTTTTTGCAACAGAAGAAGCACAATCACGAGCACACAAATTAGCACCAGAAAAAAGCACAGTCAAGACCACAGAATTTGCCAAACATCAAGACTGCAAGTATGAGTTCATGAGGCGAACGAAAGATAAGAATGATGAGCACACAAGTTAGCACCAGAACAAGCACAATCATGAGCACAGAGTTTAGCACCGGAAAAGGCACAATCATGAGCACAAAACTTCGCACCAGAAGATTGCCGTGTTGCTGGGCTTTTGTTGTTGGGCTTTTGTTTGTGGTGACTGTTACTAAAGCGTGCGACATATATATATACATATATAAATATAAATATAAATATATATATATATATATATTTATTTATTTATATGTATGTATGTAACATCTTAAACAAACAAAACGCAAGCCCCAAACCCTGGACCGGATTGGTAAACCCTGAGCTACGAGCCACAGATCCGAAATGTGGGCCTGTAGGCTACCTATAGTCACAACGGTCATCCCTCGACTCTTAACCTTAATCCCTCAACCCTATAATCCCCTAAGCCCTGTAATCCATAAAGCCTTACAGGAACCCTGTTACTTCCTCTAAAGGGACCTATGACCTAAACGTTGTAACCCCTAAACCGGCCTAAACCCTTAAAGGAACCCTGTCAAAGACTCCTTGAAAGGGACCACCCTATATTCCCCTGAATTCTGTAATTAACCCCTAGACCCTTACAGACTCTTTAAAGCAGCCCTCAAAGGCCCAAACCCTAAACCCTGAGCCCCAAATCCTAAACCCTAAACCCTTAAAGTGGTTTAGGGTTTAGGGTTTAGGGTTTAGGGCCCTAAACCCTCAAAGTTTTTTCTAAGAGGCCGCCGCTTGGAGCGAAAAGTTGAACGGCAAGCGTTCCACGGCCCGCAGACGCTTCTCCGCCACGAAGGCATCGGAGAGATCGGGGCAGGTCACGGTTTCTGTAGGGGTTTAGGACTTTTGGGTTTAGGGTTTAGGATTTTCAGGTTTGTTTAGGGGTTTAGAACTTTTGGGTTTAGGCTTTAGGGTTTTCAAGATTTCTTTCTGTTTTTTTTAGGACTTTTGGGTTTAGGGTTTAGGGGTGCTTTGCAAGAGCCTTCTTGAAAGGTTGCTATTGGGGTTACTTACAGAGGGTTTAGGGTTTAGGGTTTAAGTTGTTGTTGGGGTTCTTTCCATTTGCACACACACCGAAAGCATCTCAGTAGTGAGATGTGAGGGACTTACTTCTGTGAGTATGCTGTCAGGTTGAAGTGTGATGTGCCGCTGACTTTTAGGGTTTAGGGTTTAGGGCTTAGGGTTTATAGGGTTTAGGGTTTAGGATTTAGGGTTTAGGGCATGCCTGGGTTTGCAGAGTCGATGTGGGATTTTGCGACCACATGCCACCAGGCAGAATTCGTCTCGGAGTCCCGAACCCTTGAATCCTAAACTCCAGACCCCCTGGTTGAGGGTTTAGGGGTTTAGGGTTTAGGGGTCAGACCCTGTGCTCCTATACCTTAAACCCTGACGCCTAAACCTTGAGCCCCGCTTTTCGGTCGGCGTTCCACCAGCCATCTCTCTTTTGGCTACAGCAGGCCCTCAGCTCGTGGGAGAAATGCCTGGAGGCCGGTCAGAAACAATCCAACCTCATGTGGAGTCAATACCCTAAACCCTAAATCCTAAACCCTAAACCCTAATACCCTAAGGCCACTCGCCCTTCGGAGCCGGCGTTGCAGCCGCATTCTTCTGAAGCCTCACAAAAGAAGCAGCCGAAGAAGAGTGGCCCCTCACCGCACCCTGCGAGGGGGCCCAAGGGCCCACCCGGAGGCGGGCGACGGCAGCTGGCCCTGACACCTCGACCCAAAAACACAGTAGCTAAACCATTGAATCTTTGGGGTTCAAGGGTTTTTTTTTGCCGGGTGGTGTTCAAAACCAACAGACCCTCAGACTCGTACTGCGGAGGCCTTATCAGTCAAAACAGAGTTGTTGGCTACATCAGAGTATATCTACATGGGGACCATAAAAAAGGGTAGTCACCTTAGTAATTCAGACTTCCATACTCCTGTGTTGCGGCGAAGGATTTACACCCGGAGCCATAAATATGAAACCCTTGACCGTGAACCACCTAGATGACGCACCTCCTGTACCCGAAGCCCTCAGACCCCTAATTTCCCAACAGGCGCGGCTCATTCAGCTGGATGCACAGGAGCAGCAGCGCAGCTCATCAAAGAAGGCCACATGCGCACAAATCTTCGTGGTGGTTCATGCTGCACCCAAGGTTCCGGCTTTTGGCATCTGAACTTGTTTCTTGCTGCTGGGGCCGAGACCCCTGTTCAGAGGACATGTCAATATTTGAGTTTCGGACAACTCCAAGGGCTGTACCCTGGCAGTGTGTTTGCTTCACGGCTCTATTATTGCCAGGGTCTTACGGTCTTGTGGAGTTTGATTGTTGGGTATGCTATAACTATATCCAGGAATCCTACCCAAGACTACGAGCAATGATTCAGGTTCCTATATACATGTATGTACACATATCTATATACATATATATCTATATATATATATATACACCTATATATGTACATAAGTAAATACATACAAGGTTATACGTACATGCATGCATACATACACAATTAGTATTCATGTGCTGGGTTTGAGGTTTTCATCAGGGCGCGACAGGGTCACTTTCGGCGAGTCCCAGAATATACCTCAAATGCAGTTCAGGGCTTAGGGTGTGACTACAATTCAAGGTATCTTCCTTCACTAGTAGTCATAATTATGTACTCCCTTTCACAGCAAACCCGCCTCACAACTCAACAGCAAGCACAACACCCAAGACGAAGTAGCACGCAGAACTGAACCAGCCCGGTGCCAAGTATCACGGCAATGGAACCTATGAAATAAGGAATCCGATAGAGGGATCCCTATATGGCTCGGGGTAGTACAGGACCCTGATTCAGAAACCTTGAGTCTTTATAAGTTCCTTATGTGGATCCGAATATTTTGGGGTTATGGAACTAGGGTTTCTTCATCAGGTTCCTACATGAGTATCGTTTACTAAGGGTTTGAATCTAGAAGGGCTGTTGGGTTCTGGTACGGTATAGTATAGTATAGTATCCTGTAGTACAGTACTTCCCCATGTGGTGTTCGGGTATCTTTATGAATCAAGGTGCTGTCGAGGCTCTGGGTTCGTTACAGACCATCCAGGCAAAAACGGCGGAGCTCTGTCACCGACAGCTCATTCTTCCTGTTTAGAACAGGTCAGCAGTGCAAAAATAAGGACCTCAATAAGTACTAGGATACTCTTCCTTAAGGTTTTGTATAGCAGCTCTAGTAAATCATCTCCCCTTAACGCTAATCCAATTATTTTATTTTAGATTTTGGGCCCGATATTATCGTGAAGAGCCTGCGGCTCATGATGTAGGGCTCAATGCCTAACATCTGTTTTGGGGTACATGTATCCTGCAAGCATATAAAGTTTACGTAAAGGGTATGTGAAACCAACTAACCAGTCCGATCCCCATACTACTGCCATCTGCGAAATGAGGGACTACCCGAAGATGCGCCAAACATCCCTATAAACTCCGACCTCTCTATGTTCCATGCCCTGCTGGGATTAAGGATTGCAACATTGTCCCATGGAATCAAGTCTAAGCTAATTCGGAGCCTCTGAGCATCGCATATTTGAGTGTTAAGAATGCTTCTACTCGGCAACTGACAACCCTGCGCCGTATGTCCGACAGCAGTCTAGGACATTTTCAGGTGGGTAGTTATCGTTATAGGAGCCTTATAGAAGGTCTATATACCTTATGGAAGCCCTCTGTCTATATACCCTAAACTCCCCACCTGTAGTTTCCTTTAACAGCAGTACACCCATCAATTCAGGAGACAACTGCCCCGACGGCTCGAAATCAAGCCTGGAAGGGCCAAACCCCCCGGCAGCCACGAAACCGAATAGGCGTCGCCGCCTGAACCCCATAAAAGAGTCCACCAAGCCCCGGCAAGACACAGGCAAAATCTTAGGAAGCCTTTCTGAGTCCCTAAACCCTAAACCCTAACCCCTAAACCCTAACCCCTAAACCCTAAACCCTAAACCCTGGACCCTAAAACCCTAAACCCCTAAACCCTGAACCCTTTTAGGAAGCCTTGAGCTGCTTCTACAGGAGCCCCTCCGGAGTTTTTCGCGATCCAAGTCGCGCTCGTCGCTGCCCTCTAAGTCCGGGAGCTACGGCCTCATCTACCGAGGGCCTGTGTGGGATTTAAGGTATAGGTTTAGGGTTTAGGGTTTAAGGTGAGGGTTTGGGCAGTTTAACGGGTTTCAGGGTTTAGGGTTCAGGGAGGTTGAGGGATGTTTAGGGCTTAAGTTTTCAGGGTTCAAGGTGAAGCACTTGGGGTTCCATGAGGGTTTGAGGTTTAGGGTTTGGGGCTCGCCGCTTGAATGTTGGTTGGTGTTTGGGCAATTCAGGTTTAGGGTTTAGGGTTTCGGGTTTCGGGTTTAGGGTTTAGGGTTATAGGGTTTACGGTCTAGGGTTTAGGGTTTAGGGTTGGGCTTGAGTATATACGTGTACCTCCAATTCCCTACTGTGTTGCGGGCTATGATTCAGGGGTCATAACTCACGATCTGCTGCCCTGGGGTCTAAGGGTCCAGCATGTAGGGCTTAGGATTCAAGGTTTACAATGTTGGCTAGAGCCGGTGATTCGCATGGCGAATTTATACGACTCTGTCTGTGTGTGTGTGTGTGTTTAAGTCTCGCCCCGCCCTCCCAGAATCATAGGGGTGTTAACAATTATTACGACAATTATGGTAGCATACCCCAACATCCCGCTTCGGGTTTGGGGGAGTTTGACATGGGGGTTTGTGGTTTGATGAAGGGCTTGGGCAAGACGGGAGGTTTTTATACAGTAAGGATTTTATAGGAAGGGTTGTCTAAGGTTTGTGTTCACGAAGGCTTGAAGACCCAAAACCCTACAAACCCGAAAAGCGAATCTCGGCTTCGACAATTTGTGGCGATGGCCTTTTCTTCCACACAGTTGCATGCTTCTGTGTGTCAGGCGATGTAGGCTGAAGGGTCCATGTCTCAGTGATTACCAATATTATTCCTTAGGGCTCCTTGTTACAATCATAGCACAATATACCCCCAAACCCGATTCTAAACATAAAGGCCCCTATACTATTGAAACAGAAGCTCTCTAGTATTTCCCGACCTCAACCCCCTAACCATGCACGACTTCGCGATGTGTTTCTTGTTTTTTTCCGGGGGGGAGCGGGGGCGGTTCGTCATTTATAGTCTGAGCGATTCTGCGCATGACGAAGCCACAAACGTTCGACCTCGACTGTGCAGTAGAATCCATGTTCAGGTCGGCGTTTGCGAGCTCGTGATGATGGTCATGGTGAGGGCAATCAGCATCATCAGCGTCGGCACAGATGATGAAGTTGGTCGCGGTTCTAAACATTACTTTGAATAGGCTAACTGGTACCCACCCTAGAACCTAGCAATGCCCGAAAGCTAACTGCCCAAACCCTAGATGCACCGCCCAGATGTCGCGGCTGTTCTGCAGGAGGACGGGCAAGCTGCAGTTTTGCATGATTTTGAACCTAAGGTACGGGGCTTCGGGATATTATTAGGATTCGGAACAAATAGCAAATATTAGTATGCTGGACACCAGTGACCCTGTTCAAGTTATCATGGTTTCTATACAGGTTCAAGCAGCCGGAAATTTTGGCATTGTCACTTCTCAAAGACTCGATTCGGGTGTTTACTGTTTCGCGATTACTACGGCTGCAAAGCGTTAGTTGTTTGAGTCACCTGTGTTCAGTCTGTTGCTGGTGGACTAGGCTTCAAGGTTTAAGGCTTAAAGTTTAGGCCTAGGGACGAAGTTATAGTTGGGTGGAACACCGCTCTTTTGAGCCTTTCTCCTAGGCGCCGGCAGCCAATGGCCGAAATCCACCGACCCAAACCCAGCCCCTGAAACGATCCCGTTGGATGTGGCCACTTACACGGTTGCGCAAGGTGGTTAAGCGCAGGTGACGGTCGAGGTCACTGTCGAGGGGCAGGGGGATGTTGGTGGTGAGGTTGTTGACTGAGTGGTGACGACGATCGTGGTAGGGACAGCACTGCTTCTGATCACCATCCCGCAGGTGATCGGGACTCTGGTTCGTCCCTAAACCCTAAACCCTAAACCCTAAACCCTCAACATCCTGACCCCTGAATCCTCTTTCGCAGAAGCAGCGTGCCTTGGACGCGCAGAAAGAGGCAGGGCCAGAACCAGCAGCACTAACGGTTTAGGGTTTAGGGTTTAGGGTTTAGGCTCCCACGCCACAAACCCAAGCCCGAAACCCCAAGCCGAGACCTATAGCCCAAACCTCGAAGCCGCTTCCAAGCTGGATTTCGTCCTTGCATGTTCTTCCAGGTTCCCGAGTAGTACCCTTTTTGCCCTTTTTGTTGTATGGTTCCCTTATTAAAACGGAATAACAGGAAGAAGGGTACCCTTATTAATTTGGGGTCACTCAGGAACCTAGTCTTATTGCCTGCGCCCACACATCGCCACGAACTGTTGTTATTGTGATCTTGGATCTTCGTACAACGATAAGCATTCTTGCTTAACCCTAGGCCTACATCCTCAGAACTGTCGCTGGGAACCGGATCAAGCACAATAGTGCAGGGATTCCATGTGCATTGCTCTTACGGATTGAGGCTTTCGGGTTTCCAACTTTTGGGCTTCTATCCTTGACCTGATGAGAGTTTGGGGAAGATCTCGGTCTGCTTGTATGGGTCTTTGTAGCTGCGTAGGAAACCTTTAACCTCTTCGGTATATATAATCCTACCATAGTTGACACGGTCAGCCTCTTTTGGGCTGGGGTACTCGGCCCCTAGGTTGCTTTTGACACATCTTGTCACCATTCTGACAAGTCAGTGATATTGTCATTCGTGGTTATCACCATTCAATGCAGGATTACGGTTGCTGTCTTAGTGGCCGATTAGGTGACCTTTAACCTTTTTGGGTTTATATAATCCTACCATAGTTGAAAAGGTTAACCTTTTTTGGGGGCTGGGGTACCCAGCCGCTAAGCTGTTCTTCTCTGAACGACTACCGCTATTACAAGAGCTGTTACGACCTCAATCCTGGAGTCGCCAGCACATGGCTCTAGCCGTGTGCTTTTTAAGGATGTTGCGAATTTTGCGCTCATGTAACATAAAAGGTTTTAGGGTTTAGGGTTTATGGTTAGGGCTTTGGGTTTATGGTTTAGGGTTTAGGGGACTTGATTAGCTACACAATTAAAAAAATACCTCTCGGTTTAGTTCCTTCCTTAGTCGAGGTGTTGTATGACTACCCCAAAACTGTGTTCTAATTTGTCAGTGCCTTACGTTGTTGTATCAGCTCATCTTCCTTGCGTCAGATTCTGGCATGACAGAGCAAGACACGATACTGTCCAACCCTTGCGTTCCAGTTTTCTTCAGATTTAGGGCTTAGGGTTTAGGGTTCAGGGGTTTGGGGTTTACGGTTTAGGGGTTCAGGGGTTTAGGGTTTAGGGGATTTGGGTTCAGGGTTTCTATGACAGCTTACTCATGCGGTCTTGAATCTGAACTCCGAAACCAAACCCGAAATCCTGCAGCAATACGCCCAGCTTCTTCAACCCGAACTCGAGTCTAAGCCATGCTGCCTGAGCCGCCCTGCAAGATTGCGCGGATGAAGCTCCTCTCGCTGCACCATAGCGCTGCCAGACGCAGCAGCCTTATCTACTATAGGGTCCGACTAGCTATGATTCGTTGTTCCATAACATACCGCAAAATCCCGTTCTAATTTAAACCCTCAACCCTAAACCCCTACAGCCCTAAGCCCTCCCCCACATCTATCTGAGCCCGGAACCCTGAAGTGGGTCTCGGGATTCCAAGCATTTCATCGAAGAAACGGCTCCCCCCCAATCTGGGTTGGCAAGAGAGATGGGGGTTTCCAAAAATTAGGGGACCCTAATATAGCAGCCTAAATAGTAGGATCCTTATTATAAGGACCCCTAAATAAGGTACCCCCTCTTTTCGGAAACTCCCAGATGTAATCATGTCATCAGCCTACAAGACTTAGAGGCTTCGGGTTTAGAGGATTTGGCGTTTAGGGCTTCGGGTTTAGAGGGTTTAGGGCTT
>CAJNDV010036754.1:0-18657 GCA_905221635.1 Symbiodinium sp. CCMP2456 | reverse complement strand
TACATACATACATACATACATGTAAGTATAAACAAAGACATGTGTGTATATGTTTACATGATGAACTGCAAAGGCCAGGCAATCCTGCCAGTTGTCCAAAAAGAGAGAGTTTGTCAAAGCCATGCCGGGTGCTCCATCTCGCGGAGCTGCAGGCCTGCAAGCCGAAGCAAGCGACAGGCTGCGCAAATCCAGTGGCGATGTCTTCGTGTTGCGTAGGTCGGTGCTGCTCTTCTTCTAGATCTGCTTATCTGCTGGCTGCAGCAGATGCAGTAAGAAGAACACTTTGTTGCTGTCGTCCGTCTCCGCTGTCCTTCTTCTCACCGTGCACATTGGTCATGCGGGTCACCAAATCCTTCTACATTCTCACCGTCTTGGCCCCTAGCTATGCTTTACGATTGTCGCGAGCCGCAAGCTTTGTTCCTGGCATGAGCTTTATTATTCAACTTAGGCAGACTATGGCAGACTGGAACCTGGGCTCCCAGCAGGCCGACAGCGTTGCCTCAACCGTCGCGGCCAAACTCTGCGTCTGCGCACGAGGTTTCTGTTCGCAACGTTCTGTGAGCTGTAGGCAACGGGCTAGTGGGCCACAGAGTCAATTCTCACAGGACTTCTGGTTGCAGTTTTTATTTCGGGATAGCACTGAAGGCAAGGTCATCTCATCATCCGACTCTACACTCTAAACCGTCGCAAGGTCTGGGCCCAGACGCGCCTGCTCTCGCTCTTGCATTCGCATCAGGACGCCTCAATAACAGAAGCCAAGACTAGTCAGAGTCCAGGAAGGACAGACTTCGGAGTCGGCCGACACAGATGGGTTCATATGACTTTTCAGCACAACTGCAGCAACATCATGGCCCGAACGCTCTCGCAACTACAAGTACATCGTACATAATGAGTTACGGTCATGCCACAAACCTGACTGAACGAGCATCCCGTCATAACGGCCCTAAAGCGGCCCTCAAAGAACACTGAAGCCAAGAGTCCGCAGCAGTCGTAGCAGTGAGCCAGCTTCTGCGTCAGCCCCTGTACCGATTGAGGGGGATTCCAAAGCACGCGCACCCTTTGCCTTAAAAATCCACGATTCGGGGCACGAGACAATGCCAAGGGCCCAGGCGCTCAGGAACCAGGCCGCGAGCCGGCCCCTCAACTCGTCATCCTCCTCCTGATAGCAGAACGGAATGGTGGAAAGAAAGCTGAGCAAGTGGCGTCCTGGGCCCAGTTGCTATTTGTTGAATACAACCAAAGCTCACGGGGATCCGGAGAGATAGACCACCACCCGTTCATCTGAGCACTCTAGCCAAACTTTCAACACTATTTCTCATGATTTCGATGTGGCTCAGCACTTGGATCGCCTACATGGAAACCCTTATTGCGAGCATCCCCGCGACACAGTGAAACCACAGGGTCCGTGGAGGTCATCGCGCCAAAGTCCGAGGCTGTCCAGGAAGGCATGCGAATGTAGCCTAAGCCAACGTCAAAGCTTGGACCGTGACGACCATCAACCATATGGTGGCGAGAAAATGATGTGGCGATGTCAATGGTCATGACATCTCATGACCTATGGTACAGTAACAAACGCAACCGAGAACAAGAAAAACATGCTGCCACAGCAGCAGCAGCAGCAGCAGCAGCAGCAGCAGTAGCACCAGCACCATGTTGAGACGCTTCATCTCTTCGAAGCTGTCTGTGTACTCTTGCTTTCGTCTGTCAAGACCGCACAGGAGTGACAAAATGGCCCGCGTTTTGGAGTTTTCGAAGCCCGCTTTGTCATTCCTGCGGGGGCCGTTGCTGGGCTTACACAGAGGCATAGGGACCGCACAAGAGTGACAAAATGGCCTGCACTCTTGATTTTCCAAGCCCTAAAGGACCACAATACCAGGGCCGTTTTGTCATTCTGGCCTCTAGGGAAAGCACAGGAGTGACAAAATGGCCCGCGCTTGGAGCCAGCAAAACCAGGGTCGTTTTGTCATTCCCGCGCGGGCCGTTGCTGGGCTTGTAGCGAAGCAAGACCACAATACCAGATGCGTTTTGTCATTCTGGCATATAGGGACTGCACAGGAGTGACAAAATGGCCCGCGTTTTGGCATAGGGACCGCACAGGAGTGACAAAATGGCCTGCGTTTTGGAGTTCTCGAAGCCCTAAAACCACAATACCAGGGCCGTTTTGTCATTCCCGCGGGTGCCGTTGTTGCACTGTTTGGGTTACTGCAGGAGCCGATCTGTTACGGCATTGTGTGGGGTAAGGCTGAGGAGCCCAAGGCTGCAAACCAAGGCTGCAAATCGTCTATCATGCTATCGCCCAAACCCCTATCTGCGCTAAACAAGACCTTGTCGCTGCAAAATGGCTTGTTTCACGGTAATAACTCGTACTTCTGCTGCGAGGGCAGCTCTGGTGCGGAAACGGAGGTGAGACCCTCCTGCTTGTTCAGCGATCCACGCGTTCCAGGCCTTGCGTTCGTCTCTCTGGCGCTTCCCTGGTCAGAAAGTTCTTGCGTGAAGGCTTTGGCCAGGCGACTTCCCCGAAAGTCCTGCGCTGTGTGGGCCTGAGCTGTGAGTTCTCCACTCGTGTTTTCGGCAACGCTCGTTCTGATATCGGTGGGTTGGGCGGTTTTTGTGTTGGTTTGGCGGCGGCTGCGGAGGCGGCGGTATGAGCGGCCGAAGTGGTTGTGTTGGTGGTCAGCATGGTCAGCATCGTCATCGTCGTGGTTGTTGTGATGCTTGATCGTTATTCTTCCTGTTCTTGTGCTTGCTGTTGCAGTGGTTGTTGTTGTTCTTGTGTTATTGTGATGCTTGATCGTTCTTCTTCTTATTATTATTATTATTCTTCTTCTTCTTCTTCTTGCGCTTGCGCTTGCGGTTGCGGTTGCGGTCGCGATTACGGTGGTTGTTGTTGTTCTTGTGTTATTGTGATGCTTGCCCGTTCTTCTTCTTATTCTTCTTATTATTATTCTTCTTCTTCGTCTTCTTCTTCTTCTTCTTCTTCTGCTTCTTCTTCTTCTTCTTGCTCTTGCGCCCGTTGTTGCGGTTGCGGTTGCGATGGCGGTTGCGGTTGCGGTAGTTGTTGCCTGATCGTCTTCGTTGTCTTATCATCCGCCCACCTCCGAATTCGCGTAAGAGGGTCTGTTGAGAGGTCCATGCGACGCACGAGTTTGACATCTCCAGCGACCAGCCATGTTCGCTTGCCTCTTCGGCCCGAGGCCCAGACGAGACATGAAAGAAGAAACTTTTCCCATGCATAGAGGTTTAGGGTTTAGGGTTTAGGGTTTAGGGTTTAGGGTTTGTAGGGTTTAGGGTGTAGGACCAACTGGATCGCTGTTTGGGCCCCGGCCCTGCTTCACCAGGTCCATGGCCTTCTCTTCGCAGGCGTCGCCGACCTGAGAAATCGGGTGATCACGCTGGAGCTTTTGGGTTGGAGGTCCTGAAAGAGCTGCTGTCCACACCCCTTTTTTTTACCGGGCTTCCGTTTCCTACCGGGTGAAAGTCAGCGAGCACAGACCCTTTCTGTTTTGACCGTTTGCGAGAGTCCCAACCAGATCAGGGCTACGTTTTGCGGCTTCGGTTTCGGAGGCATGGTCCCTTGTTGGAATCATGGTTTGAACTGCGCACCGCGACCGAGCACAGCACAGCCTCGATCACGTCCTGAGCAGCACCGGTCTTGCTATATCCTTTTATTTTCCCAGCTGAGCTTGCGAGACTTTTCATGGCTTCGTGAAACAGGAACAACTCTCTTCGTCAAGGCTCCGCGGTGTAGGTTCGAAGTCACACGTGCGGACATTACATGAATACTGGCTCACGGAGTCACAGACCGACAAGTCGTCAGTCACAAACATCCCTTAGAATTTAAAATATCCACAGCAGATTTCAGAGCATAGCTGTGCAAATCCTGCTTAATCTGAGCGCAAATCCAAATTCGCGAAGCCCTAAACCCGACGAAACAGTCCAGCGATCGACAGCCGCGAGGTCAACAGCCATGCATGGCGATTCGAGTTGCCTGCTTCAGCGCGAGGCGGGCTGGCATGAAGCTCTCCTGCTGATAGCGAGAGACACACACGGATCTGGAACCTTGTTTCAATTGTGCGAACACTGTCGCCATCGTCATCCTCTTAGGCTCCTCAGCACCATCAGTGTCATCATCACCATCACCAGCAGCATCTTTTTCATCATTATCATCATCACCATCATCATCATCATCACCATCAAAAAGCAATCACCAATCTTTTCATCAATGCCATCAGAAACTTCATTGTCATCAATACTACTATCCAATCAATGTCGCCACCACCAGCTTCACCGCCACCATCATCGCGTGCGGGCTTGAAGGATCTGCTTTCAAAGCTCTAACGCCTTTCGACTGTTCGGAGTGGGAACTCAAAAGCTCTCGTCGTCGCCGTCGTCGGACTGGACAGTAGCAGCAACAGCAGCAGCCAAGATGGCCAAGGAGGATTCCAAGGAAAACGGAGGAACTGCCTATTGCCGCGGCAAAGGTCAGTCAGGCTGAGTCCTCATCCAGCTCTTCCGTCCACTCCTCCTCTTGCTACAGCTGCACTGGCTGAGTGACATCGGGAGCCAAGAGATGTGGTCTTCTTGAGATGGGTCTTGTCAGGTTTGGATGATCGCTCGGAATCGCCTAAGAAATGAAATATCGAACCATTCTTGCACACCTAGATTCTAGCGGATCGGAGAACCTCACCGAAAACCTGGGTCTCCATGGCGAGCCACAGAGACCTGTCTTCGTATTATGTGTTTTCATGTTGCTATATGCAAGTGTGTTTTCATGGCTTTCTGTGATGTTATGCGTGTTTGGCCAGTGCCAGAGTGCATTTGGGGTTTTAGAACTGGCTGAACCTTTTCTGTTGCGGTGCCTGCGGTGTTTGTGCGCTGTATGTTATTGTGATTTGTTGAATTGTGTGCTACTGTTCCTGCAGCGTTTTGGAGCAACTGCCTCTGTTTTGGTTAACTGTCCTAGTCTTGTTGTTTCCTCACGTTTCTGAATGGTTCGTCGTGTATCCTCTGTTCCTAAGGTTGGGAAAATCCCAAGGCAGCCCCATCCAAGGAGACGCCGACCCCTTCGCCGAATCAATGACCGAAGGCGCCGAGATGACATGAGCCCAGCAGAAGCTACGACACCTCCCTCCCCCCACGGTTTAGGGCTTAGGGTTTAGGGGTTTAGGGTTTAGGATTAAGGGTTTAGGGTTCCCGGAACAGGAGCACCGACGCTGAGCCCACGGTTTTACCTACATCCCGACGGATTGATTTGAAGCAAAGCAAAAACCGAAGCCTTCACAGCCCATCCATGAGCCAAGCGAGAAAACGAAAACTGGACATCGCCGACTTCGTCGAACTCTGTCAATGCGCTTATAGTAAGCTTACAGTAACCTTATAGTACCCTCGTCGTACCCTTATAGTAGCCTTCTAGTAACCTTATACGTGGGGCGCACCAGCAACGGCAACTCTGCTTCGAAGGTTTTGGCCTGATCCAGTGAATCATCGTGGGATGGCTTTCGAGTCTTTCTAGCCCTGGCTACGTGGATCAGAATTGTGAGGTATTATACCATACTCTACTATATACTACATAATATACTATACTATATACTATACTATACTATACTCTATACCATATACTATACTATATGCTATACTATATACTATACTATATACTCAACTATATACTACACTATATACTATACTATACACTATACTGATCTCCCAGTGTCGCAGGAAGTCTTGCACTATAGTATGTTACTGCATATTACAGTATACGTACAGTATATTTGTTGGGATACTGTAGTATATTATGGTATAATATCGCGTATTAGGGTATTCTCTAGTACATTAGTGTATGAACCTCTCTCTCCCCAAACCTCAAAGGAAGGCTCTACGACTAGATCGGAAATTACGCAGACGTTGGAGCACACTGAAAAACGTTGACCGAGCCACAAAGCCTCAACCCGGAAGCACGGATCTGCTGATGCCTCGCTTCGTTACTTGCGACTTGTAGCAAAACACAGTAGGTTATAGTAGATTGCAGTATCATTGTACATTATAATAGGTCCTTGAACCCGAAAGCCTCAACTTGACACAGCTTCTGCCAGTAGCTTGTTCCAGCGGCACAGTCCAATGTTGTTGCATCCCGGGCCACCGGCCCACTGCAAGAGGAGCTCTCTGGCACCTTCAGTTGGTCGGCAGGCTTGACAGCTTGGTATTTTTGCGGGCCCGTTTTCCAACTGCTGCTAGTAGCCGCAGGCTCCCCTACCGGGAGGAGCCTGCGTGCCGGTTGGAGCCTGCTTCGCTTGGCTTGACACCCCTAGAGTTTAGTTTCAGGTTTTAGGGTTCGGCGGTTTGGGTGTAGGCTTGTGGCTCCAGGGCCTTACTACCGAAGATCAAAGCACGGAGTCAGTGCACGACTAAAAGGCCCTCACTTCACTTGAACGGGCATGACAACAATCACGACTACCATCGACGGCCCCGACGGCTACGTCCGCTTCTGCTTCGGCTGGCCAAAATCCTATCGTCAGTGATGTCATCACTACTGTAACAAGTCTGCCGCAAACACAAGTGCTCGCACGCATGATCATGCAAGATGTCCAGGGGGGTGAAAATAATTCCGACAATGTGGAAAGAGTTGGGATGGGCTTGTGCTGGTCATGCTGAATGCGTTGGTGATTGTGGTGAAGACAAAATGAAGACGTTGGTGATGGTCATGATAGTAATGATCGCCATGATGATGAGCTCGGCGATGGATGGTGTGGCCGGTGGTGGTGATGGTGGTGATGGTAAAGATGACGGCGATGATGATGAACCTCTGAGAATGTTGCTGCTGATCATGATGGCAACGGTAGTGGTGTTCACGAGTTAGGTGCTTCGTTGGAGCTCTGCGCTGCATTCCCTTAAAACAGCTATCTATCCAGGTCTACTCCACCAAATTCTTCAATTTCCTGACACTCTTCACGCAACTCGCACTTGCGAGTCAGCATTTCCATGTTCACGTGTTCATCGTCCATTGCAATGGAATGTCTTCAAAGTTCAGCAACAACTTCTCAAAACCCTCATCAATAAATAGCTTCCGCTCGAAAGCCATGTTCTGAGCTCGTGCTTCCGCTGCGAAAGCCAGACCTCTACTCAGGCGCCAGGTGCCCACACGGGCAGTTCCCACAATGGGCATCAAGGTATCGGCGGCTTGGCCCACCTGGATTGCTTCAAAAACACCTTTGGTGCTCCACCATCTCCCAATGTGTGTGTGTGTATATGTATGTATGTATGTATGTATGTATGTATGTATGTATGTATGTATGTATGTATGTGTGTGTGTGTATGTAAGCAAGCAAGCAAGCAAGCGAGCAAGCAAGCAAGCAAAATAAGCAAGCAAGCGAGGGAATGAGTGAGTAAGTAAGTAAACCGCATGTGCCGTTGATGAAAGTGGAGTCGTGAAGTTTTCCAAAGCAGGCTAGGCTCCCACATGGCATTTGCATGTCTGTCCCTGTCCAACAAGGGACTGAAGAACGCTGGGAAGCGGAGAGGAATCCCGGAGCCCGGTGCACCCGAAGGAAAAAGAGCGGCGGACGACACCATCCAAGCCTTGCATCCGAAAACTTATCTAATCGACTATAAACTCCTGTATCATAATATGATATAACGTAAGTACTACTGTTACTATGTATCATAATATGATAACATGTAAGTACTAATGCTACTAATGCGTTCTCTTCCCTTCCGCTGTGCCTGTGCACTGGCTAAGAGCAGACCCAAAGCCCACCTCAGATCTGCTTGGGGGGATGTTTTCGATTTCGGAATTGAGGCTACCCATGGGCCCCATAGTAGTTCCTTTTTGGGGTTACCTTATAGGACTCTATACGGGGGATCATGGGACTTAGTAAGTAAGGTTATAACTACCTTAATTGGGGGGTTATAATTACTTAGAAGTATAGTCACCTTATTTATGACCCTAGTCACTAAGTCCCATGATCCTCCAAGTACCAGGACCCTTGCCTTGTGCTTTCGGAGTTTAGGGCCGTGCCCGAAGGTTGTGGGTGTCGGGTTTTGTCAAAGCCGGCCCGCTGACGAGTTGCTCGCCGGAGGCTTTCAAGGGCTTCGGAGTCTTCATGATGCAGCATCGGGCACGGGATACTTGGAGGATCATGGGACTTAGTAACCAGGGTTATAAGTAAGGTAACTATACTTATAAGTAACTATAACCCCAATTAAGGTAGTTATAACTACCTTGCTTGCTAAGTCCCATGATCCTCCAAGTAGGCTCCTGGACTGATGGATCGGGGTCCACTTCGGAAGCAGCACCTGGCGAGCATGCTCTTTTTCGCCAGCCGCCAGCAGCATCTGCCGTGGGCGGAAGCAGACACCGCTGTTCAGCAGGTGACTTCCAAAGCGCCTGCACCTGGCAGGAAGGCAGAAGCAAAGCTTGTCGAGGGCGGCGCAGCAAGCGGGTCTTTCACGCAAGAATGAAAAGCCAGAGTTGCATGCCGGTTTGCCCACACATGAACAAAACATGGTAAGCCAGAGAAACTGCATGGCCTCACACTGATTTTCACTACAGGAAGCTCGAACTCCTACACCTCCCTGGACGCTGCAAGCCAGCAACAGCAACAACCTAAAGCCGCGCAGTCATGCACCTTTGTCATCCACGTAGAGGGAGAATGTGCACGCCTTCTCCCTGTCGGCCTGCAGAGAACATTTCAATAGGGTGTCTGACCTGCTATGAGGGCTCGTGCTCCTGAAGCCCTGGAGCCAAGCAAGGTATCCAGCTCTAGAGTCTAGAGGCCTACGAGGCTTCAGGACTGCTTCAAAGCAACTCAGGCATTCGATTGCCAGGCCTCGCATCCCTCTGTGATGTCTGGCTTCCGGAAATACAGCAGACTCTGGCCCTCAGTCGGAGGTCACCAGAGTCCGATGCAGCTCACAGTTCAAGGTTCTCGCATGACCGAGAACGCAAAGTCCTAACATCGATCTACACTCATCTCTCATCTGGTACTGCGCAGTGCAACATCGGATACAGGGCGATGTCGATTCGGTGGTTGCGAGAAACACGATGGATCGCGGCCAGAAAGGCTTTCCGCGTTTCTCCACGGCTCCGTGATAACATGTACACCGAGTAATCACCTAGAACTCTGGACTCTGATGTGATGTGTGCAGTAATTGCCAATGCACAACTTGATAGTGCCCGGGAGGCGACGTTCTGGCCACAATCGGGGTGAACCTCGAAATTTGACAGGCCGAGTGGCATCTTTGCCATTGCTGACCGCCTGCTGGCTGGCCTGATCTTGGTGCTGGGCATTGAGAATTGAGAGCACCAAAACTCGTCTTATCATTTTGCAGAGCTTCATTCACTCGTCACTGTGAATGGGAACCATCATCGTCGTCAGTGTTCTCATGCCCCTTGTAATCATTATCAACATCGCCCTCGTCATCATCATCACCACCATCAGCCTCCTCCTCCTCCTCCTGAAGCTTATCCTCATCCGCATCTAGCAGCATCTTCACCACCATCGACTCAACAACATAAACACGTGCTTACCATCATTATGATATTCGGCGTCATGATCTCCTCCATGACCGTACTCGTGGCTATCTTCTCCGTTGTCGGCAGTACAGTCGCCATCTTCTTCTTCTTCATCGCCATGTTCAGTTTAACATGGCCATGTTGGCGCTTCTGCTCGTGCTTACTATCGTCACTGGTACCGTCGCAAGCATTGTCAACATCTACCTCGAAATCATCGGGCTGATCATGATGGTGGCGATCATCATCATCATCGTCCGCCATGGCAGCAGCGTGGATAGACCCTGGTTCTGATTTGAGTCATAATATGGGCCGCTAAATCCTAAACCCTAAAAGCCCTAAAAGCCCTAAAAGCCCTAAAACCCCTAAAACCCCTAAACCCTCATGTAACGCATAAAGATGGTGGAAACGCAGCGTTGGGAAGCCAACAGCATCGCCTCGGCGATCTTTATCTGCGCCTCCTCAGGCAATTCCTGCAAAACGGGCTCAACACACTTCTGAGGTATTATACGATACTATAATATATAATATATTGTATTATATATAATATGAATCTACATATTCTATATAATATATAATATACTATATATTATACTACCTATCTGATCCTGTGCAGGAAATGTTGTTTGCTCTGACTGCCGTAGCTTGGTCCATCGGACGCCAAACTGTGACGGAACCCGAGAAGGGCGGCCTCCACGCTGTCGGGCAGGATGAAGCCCCAACCTAAAGCAATACTGGAAGTTCCGGGATCGGGGAAATCCGGTTGTTTCCCATGTGCGACTACTACCTTTAGGCTCCAAAAGCCTCGGCCATTGAAGGTTTAGGGTTTAGGGAGTTTAGGGCTTGAGAAGTAGACTTCACAACCGCATGAGAGTGGAACCACAAAGGGCCCACGCCGAACTTCTTGTTGTAGGCCGTGATGGTACCGCTGAAGGTGCCGCCCAGCACCTCCCGCATGAGAGACACGGCAGTCCTACTGCCTCCTGCAATCTACGAGCCTCCGCGGCCCTACACTGACTTGAAGTGGCTGAGTGGGCTCAGTCGCATGTCCAACAGCAGTTCTGGCACCTCACTGTTTTGATTTGCACCGCCAATTGCTGACTCGCGGTCGGTCTGTCTTACTTTAGGGGACCTGGGCGTCAGCAACGGACATGAACCAGGGTACAGTAGAGATCTGTCCAGTACCGGGCCTGACCCCGGGGCCCATCGTTTCTACGGGAGAACAGGCAGCTTCCTCCAGGCGTGACGAACTCTACGTATGCTAGGCTCGCCCCTCAGAAGTCGAGACCCCCGCACCGGCTGGCTTACAACTTGCCGTGTGCCGGGGTCTTTGCCAGCATGCCTTGAGGAATCTGCGCTCAACGTGCAGCTGTGCGACAAACCTACGTCGTTTCAGAACTCCGGGCTGCACGTGAGGATGGTGACAAGGATCGTGGAATCCTTGAACCAGCTGCTGCAATGCACGAATTGCCATGCTGTCCTTACAGCAGGCCGTTTTGCGACGAGTGAGACACGCCTGAATTCGTGGGTCTGATCTTGAACAGGCATGCACAAATCTTCAACGTGCCGGCGGATGACGGCCGCCTGCAAATAGGATACGTCATAGTGACATGCAGACACGGTCAGCCCCATTCTGCAACAGAACATGCTGGCCTGCTCCTCTTGGTGAGGGACGGGGGCTGCGCGCCTGGCATATCTGGCATCACCGTTCTGTGGGCCCATTGGTCTGCCGGTCTCTTAGATGCATCATGCCCGGTGATTGCATGCAGGTCAACCACCATCACTGCCTTAATAACCGAATGAGTTTCCAGCAGTGAAAGAAACGCTGAATCCTTGTACTGCTAGCGATAGTGCTGGTGTCCATGCTAGCACGAACATGAGTCATAACATAGTTCATAGGAGTAAGACGAAAAATTCTGCCTGAAGTGCTAACGGATAGACTATAACGATGCTAGCAGCTGCTAGCAGTACCGATACTATTTACATGTTCGAGACTCATCTTCATGATTCAAGACTCCAAGAACCATCATCATGACCGCGACAGCGCCGACGCTAACCCGCTAATATCGCAGCCGCAACAGTGCCAAAGAGAGCGCGTAGTCATGTGAAGTCAAATACGCACCGTACACAAGCACCTGACAAACCAAACCATGTGCCAAAAGGAGCTGCTGCCACTGCCACCCAGCCTCCCTGGCAGGCGGCAGCTCTGTGCGCCCTCGTGCTCGGAAAAGTGATCATAGCCATATCATGTGAAGTTTGGTGGGGTGCAACAGTCAATGCAACTGTAACAACACTCTAGGAGTCTAGGTTGTCTAGGGGCGTCTACGGGCTGTGCCAGATAGATGTTCAGGTGTGGAAGCTTCAGATCTTGCCTTGCCATGCGAAGGTTACAGGCTATCGGCTTTGCGACTTAGCGCATTTTAAACTTAGGATTAACGATGGTGCAGCCTTGCAATGAACTACGGTTCAGAAGGCTTCAGCATACAGGTTTTGCGACTAGTGAAGTTGACTACGGCTTGAACAGTACCTGTCATAGCTTCGAAGCAGAGGGGTGTTGGTCTTGAAGTTCAAACCCCCGCCCTGCGATCTAGCAGCTGCCTTTTCCGAAGCCCTGGATAGTTGGGAATCACAATAGCGGCAGCAGAGCCGAGCCCCAAAACAAAGCCCTGAACTGCAAATACACCAAGCACAGGCGTCTCTGTCATGCAAGTACCCAGCCGCCTGCGGAGTGTACAGACAGTTTCGAGAAGGTGCGAGCAACGTGCAGCTCATGACCTCTGGCAAAGGTATCGACTTGGTGCGCTGCGAATGTGTTTCGGACATCTCTGGACATGAACCTGGTTTCGCCTCTACGTGCCTAGTAGCACAGCTCCGCCGGAGACTGCAGCAGACATGCGCAGCTCAGGGTGAGGGGCGGGAGTGGCTGAATGCGCGAATCTGCGCGAGCGCTGTGCAGAGATTCGACGCTCACAGCGTCCGCCCGCGGTAGGCCAAAGTCGTCGTGAACTCTCCCGAACTTGCTGAAAAGCGCTCCCGTCGTTGGTGGTTCCGTAAGCGGTTTTGGAATAGTTGGTAATCGTGCTCCCGCCGCAGTACCGCGCCTTGTTTGGGGTGCGCATCGTTTCACCACAGTCTGCGCGTTTCCGCCTGCCGAAAGCGCGCTCCCACCACACCGGTGGGTCTCTTGCAAGTTCGGAGATGTTCGGAGTCTACAGTGGAGAGGCATACTAGTTCATGTGGGCAGAGACTGTACTTGACATGTGGTGATTGCAAAGGAAGCTACATGAACAATGCCAGCAGTTCTTGAGGCTTCTGAATGGCCCACAACTCCTTTGCCTGAAGCAGAGGATGCCAACGCCGGCACCTCGTGCCCTGAGCGCTTCGACACGATGCAAAGGCTGCACTTCAACCGCGACTGTGCAGTTGCTGCTGTATGCTATCGGTGTATGTATGCTTTCTGAAACTGGTGTTTCGTCTGCAGGGACGAGCAAGACCCAAGCACAACCGGCTCGCATTGAGCAAAACACTAAAACGCTGAAACTGAATGCAAACCGTCACGAAGCCCTGGACTCATGACATTGATCCAAACTCATGGGGATTCAGGGGGGGTGGTCCGTAGGTGTTGCGGACCCATGGTTTAGTAACAAGTTCGGAGACTTCTTGTACCTGAAGTTAGCTGTACTTCATGTGACGCTCACCCTCCAAGAACGACATGTGATAGCATGTCTTAGCTTGTCATGACAAACGGAAGGCAAGACGGAAGAAAGGAAGACAGGAAGAAGATGGAAGGAAGCAAGAGAGCGAAGATGTTACCATGGAAAAGAAGAGTTGAAGATGACGACAATCCACGAGCCGTTCTAGATCAATCAACCCTGTATTGGAGCATTCGATCATTGTGGATGAGCCAAGCAGTTAAGGCTACAGTAGCTCAAGCGGTATTAGGACGATGACTAGGCTCTGAGTTCTGAATTTAATTAATCTGCTCGAGTATGTTCAGCAGAATCAACTGCGAATGGATCTGCAAGAGATTGACGAAACGGAACCCTGCCATCAGCACACCTATAAGGAAGGTTCCTGGGGTAGACAAGGCCTAGCACCTGGAGAATGCTATGAATTATAAATAAGATTCCTCCAATGTTTGACAGAGAACCTGTGTTGCGTATTACACGACAAGGCCAAGTTCATGAATCCAGTCGGTTTAAGGGTTCAGGGTCGAGGTCCCATACAATTGCACTCTAGGCCAGGGTTCTCTGTCATGGTATGGTTTCAACGGTTTCAGACGGGGTTAACGGTTAATCGATTCTTCGAAAGGGGTTTAGGGCCGAGCATTGCCGGTTCTACCCATTCTGGACCTGGGCCTCCGGAGAAGCGACTGAGGGGAGACAGGGCGTAGTCTAGCAGAGATTCTGCTTGGGTATGCTGCAAAAAAGAAAGAGAGTTCTTACAATGGTGAGGGCCACCCACAACCCTACACCCTGAATCCTAAATATCCCCACATCCTCAACGCCGGGAATTCCCGCAAGGGCCTGATGCAGACTGCACAGACATCTTCGAACCGCCACGGAGGGTTTCGCGCCCTGGCAGTGGGTGCCAGAGCCAGCGGTGACTATGCTGCAGTTATAAGTTATACTCATAAACCGCACTAGGAACAGATGTATAGACATATTTGTGCTCTGGAAAAAGAGAGGTTGCAGTGGGAGTGCTTTGTTGCGCTCCAGCATAGGCTTCGACAAACGTTACGATGTCTACAGGGGTTCGGGGTAACTCCAGCGTAAGTCATGATCGAAAAGGCTGGAATTCCGTCACGGCCAAAGCAGCTACTAGATGCTACAAGTAGCGGAAAACATCATCAAACCTTTCGGTCTTCACAGTCAGACAAGGGACAAACCAACGTATGTATCTAACAGTTGTGAACTCTCTGCTGACGGTTGTCTTCACAGAGATAACGGTACAGCAGCCATGCGGGCAATGCAAACCCAACAAAAGCACGCTTTACGGACAAAGGCTGAGCTTGCAAGCTGCTATGAACGCCTCTTGGTTAGGTCTCCCTTCCTTGCAAGTTCAGCTCTAGATAGGACAAGCAGAGCATTGACAGGCCTCCTGGGGATATGGACCTCGAACTCGACCTCTTCGCACTCACATCCTCATTCGGCAGCGGTAGGTGTTGGCCAAATGCTGTGAAGATGAAGCACCAAAGTCGCTAACTCCGATTAGGGAAAGTAACCCCTACCCGCTCTTGACATTCAACCTTTATGTATATATTTCCTCATCGGTGGGTCTTTATCAGCCTCATTGATTCTCCGCTGGCACACTCCATCTTACCGTCAATTCTTCAGGGTTGACACATCACTAGACACCGACTGCAACGTAGAGTTTTCTCGTATCCTTAAGGCGGAGTGAGATAACTGCATCAGCACATCGCACACACACGCACACACACGCGAGCGAAGAGCGTTTCGAGTAAACGGCAAAGACATCCACGCGTATAAATCCCGGAACCAAGACCGGTGTCTGAACCCCTAAATACCCAACCCTACACCCGAAGCGTGCTCGGTCTACACTCGTCTTCAGGCTCAAGCCAAGGAAAGCTGAGCTTAGGACCGGAAGCTTCAGCTTGGAACCGCTCCGTGGTAGGGAGGATTCCAATTCTGCAGAGATAGCTTCGTCACTGATCGCTTCAAGCTCAGAACTACGTACTTGTCGTTCGTCTACTCTAGCACATCTCGTGAATCTTGCGGTTCACTACCATGAAGGTTTTGGGCACAGGGAACTTGTTTATCTCACGAACAGGAAAGAAGTGTCTTCAACTGGATCTCGTCTACTACTACTCCACGTTTGCATAAGTTCCTCCATGAAGACATCCCTCTGGTGGATCGACGAAGTTTGTGAGATGAATCTCGCAGACCTAGATTCCTAGATCCTGAAACTTCTGAATGCTGATCCCAGGGATCAGCTGAGGTAAGGAAAAGAAAGACACTGCTTCTTATAGAATCCCCATGGTGAATCCCAAGATAGTACGTGGCATGGATCTAAACGCAAGGGTGTCTCAATCAGGTTCCTTCTTTAGCCGCTTTAGCCGGTGTCCTCGAAGTCTACTTCTTATGATCCCTAGGCGAATGGAGCCGACGCGACAGAATCCTGAAATGTTAGGGCTGAGGCACAAGACAACTCCGGAGCACACGAACGTCCAAGGATCTTCAAACTAAAACCTAAGCCCTAAACCCTTTAATTCGAAACCTGCCAAGGCCTGGCCGCAAAACCGCACTGCCAAGGGATTTTGGGCCTCAGGGCTTTGAGATTTTTTGGGGGAGTCTGGCTGAAGGCTTCCAAGACAGAGAGAGCACTTCATGGCAAACTTATCTTCCGGCAGCAGGGGCTAGGAGTACGCTCATACTTGCAGAGTCTATGAGCTCTAAACTTTCTTTGGGTTTTTGGAATTCAAGCAGTTCGGCCCGGAATGATGCAGCGCTGGCTTTCGCGACGCTAGTAACGAGGCAATGGGTTGTTGCCTCGAGGCACCTTTAGGGGTTTGGGTTTAGGGTTGTAGGGGAGGCGGATGTCTGTCCACTCAGTTTGCTCTGGGCACTTGCTTGTGTCCCAGTTGAGGTTGGTGCCGTCGTCATAGACCATGTCGTAAAAGATTTCTTCCACCCACACAACTCGTGTCCACTCGGGCGGCACTATGCACTTGCGCTGAATGGCCTTAGCCCATCCCCACATGTTTGGCATTGGGTCCCAAAACATTTTCCACATGCCATACTGTCGGGGCCAGGGACTTACCCCCATCCATTTTTGCCTGCCACACATCGTTGCTATGCACCCGTCCTTGTAGAACTGGTAGTACCCGCCAGGAATATCCTGCCCGATGAAGTCTGGATCGCACTCATCCGGTTGCATTTGGGCGGCCATGTTCACCCCGCCGTCGACGCTACACATGGTTGTATTGAACAACGGATCCGTGAATCAGTGGCATGCGCCGAATTTGTTGTAACCCTGGTGGAAGACATAATGTTGGTTGCATTCCTGGTATGTCTCTATAAGAATGCAGCGGTCGGTCGGGGGTTCTGGAGGATACATCCACCACATCACGTCTATGTAGTAGGGCACCTGGAGGCCCGCGCTCCAGTAGGTGCGACCCCAGCAGCCAGGACGCATGGGCTGCTTTGTGCGCTTGCTCGCAGGCTCATCCGCCATCAGGATCCGCGTTGCCGGCGGTGGGGGCGAGGGCCGCCGCGAGCAGTTTCACTATGGAGAGTGCCATGGCTCTTTGAATTACCCAAACCAGCGTTGACGGTTTGTTTTGAGTCTGCGAGGCGCAAAGCTCTAACGTCCAGGCCTACGTGACTATCGGATGACCCCCAGCGAGCCCTCCAAGCCCTTATCCCACTATCCAACCTGGCAAAAGCACCTGGCCACATCGCATACATGTTTGAATGCAAACCGCAAACCTCTCTTCTTGAAGTTCCCAAGCCTAGCGGCCGTCTCAGAGCACAAAACTCCCCTTGCAGCGCCCTGCCTTCCCAGGCCAAGGAGACCTTCGAGTTGCCCCGCGGCAAGTCAGCGGCCAATTCTGGAGCCACGGCAGAAGGATGCTTTGAGGCGCAGTGAGCTCCGTGTGAAGGGAGGCCAGAAAGGGCTAAGCAACCCACCGCTGCAAAGGATTAGGACGGAATCTCGTCTGTTCCGAAAGACTGGCGGAGCAGAGCTGCATGCCTGGAACGCCCCATCATACAGAAAGCCAAAAATAGAAAAACCGAGTGGGCCTGCGTCCGGCTTCGTCGTCGGCGGCGCTGGGCTCCGGGCCTTGGAAGCAAGCCGGGCAAAAAGCCCCCAGCAGCAACCCCGATCCTTTGTTGCTGCTAGTGAAGCGAATCTTTTCAGGGCATACGGAAGCACGAAACGGCCACCTCGGCATCCCAGTTCTATGCAACTTTCAACATCCCACCTGGTTGCTCAACGGCAGAACATACCCACACATGCATGGATTTTTGCACCCCTGAGCTAGAGGATTTCCACTTGCGATATCGAAACCCTCAATGACACGCCTTTGAAATGTGAAGCCCCTAGCCTTGACACCCTGCCTTCAGACCTGTAAAGGCGGGAACAACACTACCACCACCCCTGATCAAACAAGCTGTCTAGCCTGCAAATAAAGGTTATTCGATCAGGGTGGTGGTCTTCACATTATCATACTGATCAAACAAGCACGGCGACGTGCTCACCATTGCAGAAAGCTACAAAGAGAAATCTAAGCTGCACCCGAAGGCCGAAGCTATCCTGCGCCCTGAACACATCAGCTCAAGACAGAAATCCCATATCGGCAAAACGACGTAAAGACGGGACACACGAACACACTACATGCTCCTGAAGATACTTACACCAGGTCTAGGCCACTACCTCTGATACCTAATCAGAATGGCTGTCCGACCGACAATGGGAACTCGTTTATGGCCCGAAGTCAATGTTGAGATGGGCTCCCGACCACGGGGGCCGTCACCCGTGCCGTGGACTGAAGGGACATCTTCGAGAAGCTGCGGGCCAAGACTTCCAGGTTCTGGCCTTCCAACATCCGTGCAGACAGGTTCTTTGGAGGAGGTGTGGACCGAGCGCATGATGCTGATTGAAGAAGATAGTATTGATGGTGGTGGAGAGATGAAGACGACCAAGACCATGACGAAGACGATGACGATGCAGACAGTGTGATGATGATGATGATGATGGTGATGATGGTGATGGTGGTGATGGTGGTGGTGATGGTGAAAGTGAAAGTGATGGTGATGGTGATGATGATAATGGCCATCACGGCCATCATCAGCATCGTTGCAACCATCACCGCCATCATCATCATCATCATCATCGCGGTCATCATGTAATCTTCTTGTTCATCATCACGTCTTACCCGTATTCGCAGTCGCAGTCGTACCAGCAGCAGACCAGCACCAGCACCAGCGGCAGCAGCAGCAGGCGGCTAAGTACTCGTACTCGTATTCGAAGTCGCAGTCGTAGCTGTAGTCGTCGTAGTCGCAGTCGCAGTCGCAGTAGTTGTCGTCGTCGCCGTCACACTAGCACTAGTCCTGGTACTAGTACTAGTACGAGTAGTACTAGTAGTGGTGGAGCTGCTGCTGCTGCTGGTGCTGCTGCTGCTACCACTA
>CAJNDV010036753.1:5403-21581 GCA_905221635.1 Symbiodinium sp. CCMP2456 | reverse complement strand
AACACCACCAACACCAACACCAACACCAACAACAACAACAACAACAACAACAACAACAACAACAACAACAACAACAAACATGAACAAGTAACAAGATAGAAAGCAGACGAGCAGTCTTTGCATGACTCCTCGCATCCTTTCCCTTGCGCTGCGGGCACCTTCCGGAAATTCTCGTAGCCTCAGGGCACCAGGCCCTTCGCTCCCAAACACTGTGGCTATGGAGCAGGTGTGTTCCCGAGAGACGGTTAAGCTTCCAGCTCAGCGGTCCCAGGTGATGTTTGTGACGGGCCTTTCCGACAGGCTCTGATCATTGACTGCTATCCTGGAAAACCAGTGGCGGATGGACATGACATGAACCATTTCACTTGCCATAATCTCACTGAGGCAATGGCCTTCCGCGCGTGTGGAGTGTTTCCATTTTCACTCATCGCATGGGGGCTGCACCCGGCTGTGTCTCTGTATGTACTGTTTGAGGACGGGTTCGACCAAGATTCGCTGTGCACGGCACTGGGGATGCACGCACTCTGAGGTGGCACTTTGAAACTTGAGCCGCGAGCCTCGTTTGCTTGGAGGCAGTGCAGAAATCAGGTAGAGCCTTGGACCCTGAATTAACACCAAGACACCATTGCAGAGAATGCTAACAAAAAACAAACTGGGAGCGCAAGAAAGTATGTGTCTGGAGTATGAGCAATTTTCTCGAAGTCGAACCTTCTGGTAGATGGTGACATCTGTAGTACTGTTATATTCACGACTCCCTTTTGTTCGCAAGTAAGCAAGCAGAGTTTCTTGTATGCATATAATGTGTGCAGTCATGTACACTGCGATCTGGGCAACACAGATTTCACCTCTTTACCAGTCGGCAGCTCACCACATTCCGAGCCATGCTCAGCCACCACCCTCTCCAGATTCAAGCGGCGCATAGGCCGTGTTCTCGCCTGTGGTGCATATGCAACCAACAGAGAAGGTCAAAACTCCCCCCCCTCCCGCAGGGCATACAACGTCCATGGCTATTTTGCTGCGAGCCTTCTGGAACGATCTCTCGCCTCGGGAAGACCATGCTGGAACTTGCTGATGGTGGGTTGGACAGCCGTCCCTGCAGGCACGTGGACTAATAGCTCACCCAGGAGTCGGAAAGCAAGCCTTGTCATTCCGACTCATCTTTCTACTTAATACCCTCCACCTTCGCCTCGTCCCAAAAAAGCCACCAACAAATCGAGCGATACATTGGAACGCAGCAGAAGTACATGCCAACGTCACAGCCTCGCGTTTGCAGGAGGGTTACTGGATCCTCTCATGCTTCCGCCAGAACGAGCCTAAAGGAAATGGACTCCTCTGCCGTCCCTTTTCTTCCCCTGCCCGCCGCAGGCGTACTGGGCTCCCGGACGCACGGGATGCGCCCCGAGCCGTTCCGATGCATATCAGCCTGGGTCATCAGAAAGACGGACGAAGTCAAACCAAAGACTCGAACCTTCGAAGTCAGTGTTCAACCTATAATGCACCTCTTAAGGACTATCATGCAAAGCGACTCGGAAGAGCTGGGTCTGCGGCAAGAAGGGGCCGAGTGTCAGCGCGGAAAGCCCGCAGGCCTTGCAAGATGCAGAAACGCTCAGAGACCAGAGGTCGAGCAGAGGCTGACAGTGTTCGCCTTCATGAGAAAGAGCAGCGGCAAGCGGGGCAAGTCTCCAACGTTGCCGACCTGGGACTGCAAGAGACGAGCGCGCTTCGTTCTGCTTCCGCTCTCGCTTTCTCTCTCTCTCTCTCTCTTTTCTCTGAGTCTTCCGGCATAAGCCCTGGAGAGGCCACCGTGCTCGCCCAGGAGATAGGCGCAATCAAATGGCTTGTCCTCAAATGACTGCTGGGTACGACGGATCTGCTATCACTTAGCACGGTGAGCGCTTGCGAGAAGTTTCGGACAGTCTGAGAGGACTGAGCTGCCTTGGGGAGCGTCTCTACACTCTGAGACCCCTGCAGCCTTGGTGGGGATGAGCTTCGAGCAACTGTCCTTTCAGAGCGCTTTACGACGTTCAGTTTGGTGCACTCAGGTGATCCGGCGTCCTGCACATAGTCCCAGACGATCCCTGCAGAGAAAACAGGCCAAAGCACAGATCTGCGAAGGATGCGGACGCCGCTCATCTCCAGCCTTGCCAGTAAGTGAAGTGGAGGCTGGTCCTGAGATACCAAGGCTGAGGCCCAGTCTCCAGACGAAACTCCCGAGACCCAGGCTTCCCCGCGATCTCTTCATCCCCTTTGACTTTCAGATTCAAGCTGCAGGGCACATCTGTCCAAGAGGGCCTTCCGGGAACAGCTCTCGAGCTTCGAGAAGATGTGGATCAGTCAGAGCTCGGAAGTGGCAGGTTGCGATGCAGCTCTGGAGACTCTGTATGGTGCAAAGCGCGGCAGCCCCTTCTCAAATGTGCCGGTGCACCCAGTGATCGGAAACTCCCATCCTGGCCAAAGGCACATCGTCCACAGAACAGAAGCGCTTCCCAACTCTCAGAATTCGCAGGGGATAACACGTGCTGCGGGAGGTGGGAAGCTAACCCAAATACTTCGTGTCCTTGGCATCTGCACGGAATCAACTGTCATGACCAAGCAGTGGATCTCATGAGCCACGGTCGGGAACATGACCGGCCTGCTTTCCAACCGGAGCTATAATGCGAAGGGGACACTATCTCACCTCGGCAGACAGGAAGTCCAAGCGCCTCGTATGTGAAAGCATCGACTTGGCACACGGCATGTCCCATCTTGTAAGTGTTGCCGGACTTCCTGGCCACTGCTCTGCAATGCGAACGATACAAACCTCATGGGGAACAAATCCTCGGCATCCACGAAGCGCTTCCAGAAGTAACCGTTTAACAGGACGACGCCTAACGAGGGCAAGCAAAACAATGTGTGTCATCCTGAAAAATGGCGGCAACGGCTCCCAAAGTCCGAGGATGGCGCAAGCCATGATCACGGCAATGATAGCGAGACCTTGGCATCAGCCTTTGAGCCCGACTTCAATTTGCCCCGGCTGCTGAGAACGGTGCCAACTGGTGAGTACTCGGCCATGACGGCACGCTTTGGAGTCTCACTGCAATTAGACATTGCTTCGCCAATGATCAGGCCTGCTTTCGCAAACGTACGGCGGCTAGCTTTGGCGGTTCAACACGGGTACAGTCAAGGATTTAAACTGGCTAAAGCTTGGCCAACTCGGTGCTTGAAACCGAGACGCTGCACAAACACGTCGTCAGATCAAGTGTCGCCATCATGAATGCAGCAGCGCCGGCAAGAAAAGCAGTCGAAGCCCGTGAGCATTGGCTTTTATTCTCCTGGGCCAGGCTCTCGAGCGCCTGAGAAAACCCTCGCGCTGACACGAGGTCGAAGATCTTGTAGCTTGCAACTTACACGTCTGTCGGTACGTCCGAAACCTCTCGCTCGTTTTGCGATTTGCTGTTGTTGGCGTGATGCGCACCTTCAGACACCCTCCCTTTCCGACATACAAAGACTTACCAAGGTTAGATGAAGGACACTTCTTCTCTGTCTTGCCCTTGCTCGCGCACCCTCAACTTCCAACTCTGAGATCCTAGTAAGAAGGAACGGACATAATTCCGCAGGAGGAGTGTGGAAAGAACCAGCAACACCTACCCACCTACTTCGTTGGCGGGCAAATCCTTGAAACCGGGCCCTTGATCACGATCTCTACACGGCTCCACACTGTGCCGCCCTCCTCCTGTGTATGTTTGGGGCCGTGCTGTTTCACACAGCTCCAAAACTCACAGCAGTTTTTTCTGATGAGCGCAGACTGCATTGGTAGCTGTCTGCGACGACCGCTCACAGCTTTGCAGAGGTCAGGAGACGTTTACAGGCTCGGCTTCAGGGACTTCAGCATCTTTCACATCGTCGCTCAGCTGCTTCTCCGGCAGGCCCTCAAGCAGCAGCCTTTTCGAGACACAGCAAAGTCCTCACGATGCACACTGTTGCTTCAACCACGCGATTTGCCGTACGATTGGACATAGGACATTCATGCATGAAGCACAGAGCTTGTCGCGCAGAGCCACGAGCACTCTGGATACACAAAGAAAAACGGATCCTGCGAGACATACATAGACAAATAAACAATTACATGCATACGCATGTAGGTATGTATGCATGCATGTAATGCATGCAGGCAGGTTTTCGCGCTACACGTAGAAGATGTTCAGCGACTACAGAGATCAACATGAACCTGAGTTGTGGTGTGGGGGCTGGCGAGGACATGCAGCGTGCCGAATGCAGAAACTTGGCACCCAGCCTCCGCACACCGTTGCAGTGAGCGGCACCGAGCACGGCCACGACTGAACCGCTATCCTTGTGGGAAGCGAAGCTCCATTGTGCCAGCGTGAGAAGAAACTTGTCACAGTCCTTCTTCTGGCAAACTCTTTTGATGTTCTCGGCCAGGATCAAGTCCCGATCCCGCAGCAAGACCTGCAAGATGACGCGGAAGAGCACCGCCTGCCAGGCCAGGCGCCAAGGCTCTGCGAAGCACAGGCCTAGGCTCTGCCTACTTGGCCCCTCCTCGGCCGCTATCATGATCAGATCACCAAGAATACCGCTTGGCAATACCTTGCGGCAACTGCGCAAGCTCTTCCAAGTTGGGATATGCCAGGCAGGGAATACAAAAGCGCACCGCGCAAGCGAGGTAGAAAGCAAGCACGCCCGCCAACAGAGTCGGTGCCTGCACGGTCCGGAAAAAGACCCGTGCACTGTTTTTGCTCGCAGTTGCCTCGTGCCTTTAGCGCCGTCGAGAGCACATAGCGAGGCACGGCGACCACAAACCCAAAGATCCTTGCATGAAAGGCAGAAGATGAGAGAGAGAGAGAGGACGGACATCGAGGCCCTGACAGCTCTGGGTCCGCAAAGTCCGCCAGCCCGAGGCCCTGAAAGCAGCAGTCACTTTGTGCATTTCCCATGACGTATCACTAGCTTGTATCCTCGGACGAGGAGATCAGATTCTTCAAATTCTGGTTACTTGTGGCAGCCTCCTCGGAGCCTGCGCTGGCTTCGGCCTTCCTGGAGCAAGAGTCCGACGATGTCTCAAAGCCGAACAAACGGCGACATGTAAGCAGTCTGCCTCTTCCTGAGATTTGCGAGGTTGGCCTCGGGAGCTGGCATCGATTGGACCAGTCTGCAAGAAGGTCATCAGTCGTGCATCATGCGGGTTGCGGCATGCTGACGCCAGTTCTGGCAATTTTGGGAAAGCAGCCGAGACTGGAGAAGCAGCAATTCTGCTACCAACACTAAAGAGTGACTCGGGAGCATGGAGAAAACGCGTGTTACCTCAAACAAGTGCATCAGTCTGCAGTGCTGCAAGAAGCGAGGAGGACCACAAGTAGGGACAGGACCATACCAGTCACCAAGGCCGCGCCTTGCAGGATACTGCGTCTCCGCTTCATGCTGTCCAAAAAAAGGTCTCGGAAACCAACAGGCCGTCCCTCTGCTTCTTACCAACAGGCTGCCTGCTTTGCACTCCAGACTCTACACCGTGCCTGTTCTCTGCCATCCCTCCAGAGGTGAGAGCATGTCATCGATCGCGGCCCTGCAGCGGTAGGTCTGCAGAGCTCTGCAACCCCTTCGCCCAACCAGTGTAAGTATTCTTATCGCACGTACGATTCTAACAGAGACAAACCTGAAACAGATACAAGCAGGCAGGCAGACAGATTCTCGGATACAGTGCTGATGCATCATAAAATGTGCAATGTCCCCGAGTTTCCCTGTTGCAGAGATGTCCCGGATCGCGCTACTGTACTGCCGCCGTCATCTGGCCTCAAGCTGGCAGCCGCGATCCCCTTTTGTTAGCGGCCTCGTTCCTCTTTCAGAAATCTCCTGAAGCACGGCTACGCAGAATCTTTTCCCGGCCTGCCGGCCGTGGTGATATCCCTGGTCAAATCCTCGATTCGCTGATCTCCCAAGACCTCGGTGCCGTCATCTAGCTGCAGCCCCTTCGTGGCAGATATGGTGTGCAGGCCCTGCTGTAGTAGGCAACAGCTCAGATCGGGCCCTGGCCACGTCGATGCTGCGCTCCTCCGCAATTTCTGCGGCGGCCTGCTAATTCTTTGTGCGAACTGCCTTCTGCACGCTCCCGGCATTTACGACAGAAGCACGTTGGGGGCGGGACAGCTCCTGAACAGGCAGGCTGGGAGAAACAGATACGACTGAAAGCAAAGTGCTTCTAGCATGTACGAGCACTTTTTTTGTCGTCATGAGGATCATAGCCCTGGCTTCCGTTGATACAGCCGCTCGTCAGGATTTGGTGTGATCATTACCAAGCAGTCGAAGTCCACATCGTCCTTCCCGGGCACCCCATCGCAAATTTCTTTCTCGATCTCTTCCTCGAAAACTGCATGGACTTCCTCTTTTAGGCATGTTTTCCTTAGTTGCAGGGGTTTGCCTCAAAGTTTGCGACACAGAAAGCATGCTCTGTCAGTCAACTTCCTCGAAGCTGCGACACAAAGGTGCGGAACTCTCTGACCTCCTGCGGGATGCAGATCGGTAATCAAAGACATGTATGTCTTCGATTCAAACTGCATGATCCAGACCGTAGAGTTTCAGCTCCTTTGTTTCCCCGGTCTTGGTCTGTATGGGGAGCTCGATTTGGACAAGGCATTCTTCAAGCGAAGTTAAATTCTCCATACTTGCGATCTCTTCCAAACCAGACTTGTAGTGCTGCACTCCTGGGCAGAGGACATATGCGTATGCAATCGTATTGTCAGAATGTTGTCCTCAGTGCTGTGCCGAACGCTGCGCTGAGCTTGGATACCACAGGCAAGCAAACTTCAATCTACGGCCGTTCAATGGAAGCGGCAAGCTCTATCTCACAGCACAATTTCGAGAAATAGTATGGCAAGGTTCGAACGTTGAATGTACAGTTCGCCATGCACGCCAAGTCTGGTGCTGCACAGCTGCCACCTTGTTGCAAACGAATCAGCACCAAAACCAATCCTACATGTCACGGTTTACCTTATGTGCGAGTACGAGTGGGTACACGTCTAGATGCTGACCGCCCCAAGCCTAAATTCATCATGAAAGCCTAACCAACTTGCAATATGTAACCGAAACGATATAACCGTGTATCAGTCTGTCGTTCTGTCTGCCTGTCCGATTGTTTGCCTGCATGTACGAGGGATGAATGTATGCTGACAATGTATTTCGATCTGCCTATCTATCTGTCTATCTATATTAAAATATTAATAAGTTAATATGTTAATATGTTAATATATATATATATATATATATATATTAATACATACATCTACTGATATATACATATATATATATATGTATATGTATACTCATATATACATATATATATATATATGTATACTAATATATATATATATATATGTATATATATATACATACACTCCAGATATGGATGGTCCCCTGCCCGCCCCCACCCTCTCCGCGCCGAGATCCACCCCCGCTTGGTTCGTACACCGCTACAGGTAGTACAACACTCAGAGAATACAAACCTTGCTGCTATATCTCGCGTGTGGACGTGATTGTACATCTGGAACCGAAATTTGACTCCAGATTAACATCAAAGTGTTTGTGGGAAAGGCTCGACATGCTGGAAAGTGTGGCAAGCTTGCCGATGTGTTCATGAACAACCTTAAATGATTTTTGTTTTAGTGCGTTTTGTTTAACAACAATCCTCTTACAAAAAATCGTCTTACGTTTGTATGTTGAGCCATCTCATTCCCGTTGCGCGTGAAGCGTCCGGTTGTGCCTGCGCTCGACCGTTGGGCTCTTAATAACGAGAAGATACAAAAAGTCGTTTCCGTCATACATGCAAGAAACCGAATAAACGAGCGCTGTTAATATTGATCTCAACTTCAATATCTGTTTTCCTTCATACGAGATAGGAAGACTTCTTTGTAAGGGGAAACTTCATTTTCATAGGAGAGAGCATAAGGCTTCTCGATCGGCATCTCTTTCCACGATATGGGACAACATCAATAACAATGAACCACAAATTTGAATTACAACTAAATAAGACCAGCATGGGCGACCTTCTTCATACTTATCTAACAAGCGTACTGAGAACTCTTGCAGCTTCACAGGAAGCATACGACGGCACTTTTGTTGCTTGACGACTGACGAGACCTGCGGCTTATCTTGTAACACAAGGTGTCGTACTTTATTCCTCGGAAGCTGAGCAGAGCAGCGTTTTATCTTGCGATACGAATCTAAACATAGCAGCAATCAGCGCTGTCTTTGTTTGCTGCTAAGATCTAGCAAGATCTGCACTTTGCTGATAAAGCCTGAGTTCATCAAGACAGTGGGTGTTTGCAGTGTAGTTTCGCGGATTTGCGCTGCGCATGTTTGGCATGAGCCAGTGTTTGTGATGACTCTGGTTTTGACTGACAATATAGCTGGAGTGGGAAAACAGGGTTTTCCAACGTCTTGGAAGTGGGTGAGAGGAAACTCCTGTGGATGCGCTAAGCTGAGACTTCAGAGCTCGCTACTGCCAGCAACCGTTATCGAGTCCTGGTGCGAAGAGCTGGACACAGACGAGTCTTGCCTTGTATGGGCCCAAGTCTGCACACATCCACATCAGTATCTTCGTGTCCTGCGAGATCGGTAAGCTACTGCTGCTTCCTTCTCTTCATGTTTTGTGTCACTGTGCTCCGTTTTAAGTTCGTTCTCTGCAAGTGTCGTCCAGAAGTCCTCCCTCAACTGAATCGTCGGTGCTGCAAAACATTCCAACAAATCCAAAAGCTTGGGAAGTTTGCCCCTCGCCTACCCATAAATTTGTGAACTTCTTGAGATTTTTCACCATAAGTGTCCTGAACCTCGCAAAATGATGCAATGCTAACACATGTCACATAACTCCAGGCTGTTGCAGAAATTCGCCTATCCATGGATGCCAGAATGTTGAATTTGTTGGGTTTTTTTAGCTCTATTGTGTTTCGTGAATTTTTCAACTGGAAATATTGAAAGCTTGTGACCATTACGGTGTTGCTTGCACCCCACGCCCCCGTGGACGTGTGTGTGTGTGTGTGTGTTTGTATATATATATATAGATAATTATGTATACGCCTATATTTATTTAAAACCCTAAGTTCCAAGCAAGAAAGACAAAGGGGCACTCGCTTCTGATCGCCTCCTCCTCCTGACGGGGCTGACAGGGCATGTGGCCAGTGCCAGGTGGAACGCACGCGCATCTGCTGCATAGAACTGTCCGCTGGCTTAAGGGTTTGTGGCGCTTTGGATCTTTTGGGGTCGCGGAGCTCCGAGCACGAGCCTTGTCGCTGGCCATCTTCGGAGGATGTTTGCAATTTGCTTCGATCAATCCTGCACAATGTGCCGCGGTCAAATTTCAGCGAAACAGGGCTCCAAAGCTGCAGAACGTTTATGCCACATAAGCCGGGCTACTTCGCGCTCCATGCAGTTTCCGGCTCTTCCGACGTTCCAGTGCGTTCCTTCGAAGCAGGCAAGGCTTGAACACAACGGATGATTACTGCTGGGGCAATGCTGAGCGTCAAAATTGCAGCTTGAAGTCTGGTCTGCCGTCAACGACTCAATGTCTTCGTCTTGCCGCAGCGTGAGGCCAAGCACGAGAAGCACGCTGAAGAGGCGCAGAGCACGTGGCAGTCCAAATTGGCGCCGCAAGGGGACTTCCATGGAGAGAAGTTTGCAGATGTCGCACCGTCTGCTGAGCGCTGTGTCCGTAAGTCTGACAAACTGCTGGAAGTCTACTGTAGCGAGGGGCTTGGAATGACATGTTAGAGCATGTGATTAGAATTCGGACAGTAGCGCTTACTTGCAGACAACTTAGCTGGAAGCCAAAGCGGCCTGGCAAGAGTGGGTGGCGCATCTTCGTTTCTCGCAAGGCTCTGAACCCAGACGGGGATGTGTCATGCTACGCCGCACGGAGCAGAAGATGGCCCCTAAACCAGGCACTGCCTGCATCTCGTTGTCCAGGATAGACCGGAGAGGACTTCCGGGCTTTTGAGTCTCCTTCTCTGGCTGTTGTGGCGTTTCGGGGCCTCTGGAACACGGTGGGACGGAAAGGACCAGGGACCAAAGAATCATCGGACATTCACTCCGGGCCCGTGTCAGAGGTCCCAACAGCTCTGTCAGATCACAACGGATCTCCTCTACTCTTCTCCACCGAGTCTTGCCTCAGAAACTCAGTTGCCGACCACTTCGCACAAGACGCGAAACTCCATGCTGGACTGCAGGCGAAGAACACTCCGACTTTGATGTTCTTGCCAGGCTGCAGGTCTCCAGCATGACGGCACCCAGCTCTTCGTTCTCGGCAAGCTTCCTATGCGCAGATATATTGCGTATGGGAAGGGGATCCTTCCGATTCCAACTCAGAAACACCCCGCTTTAGCAACCTTGCTGCCTGCACTTACCCTTCTTGACTGTGTTTACGAGTTTGTGTTTGGACGGGCCTGGTCACTTCAGTCGCCTTCTGCACCGAACGCCTCAATCCACCATCTCTGGGCTTCACTTGCGCAGCTATGCTGTTCTTCTTACTGTCTGGGGCAGCTGCGGATTGAAGTGCACCGAGGCGATAAGGACCACCTCTCTGCCACTGGAGGGCTCGACGAAAGGCAAGACCTGTACTTGTGGAGCGCGTTCGAAGGGACCGGAAAGTGTCGCTTCATGAACAGCAAGAGGGGTCCCTGCCTGCGGCTCCCGGGCGGTGGCCCGACGCGTGCATCTCGCCGCCGCAGCGCCGGCTATCAGCAGCGGCGCAGCTGTCGGACACTTTTGAGGCAAACCCAAACAGCTCCCGCCCTCTCAAAACGCACAGCGCCGCGCAGCGCCGTGCAGCGACCGGGCCAGGCCTGTCACGAAGCCGTCCCGAGACCCGCGGCGCTTTGTCGCCGGAACGGAGAGCCGAGGGGCGCCGCTCGCCGTCGCAGCGCTCCTGACGGGCCTCCCAGGGAGCCAGAACAAAAACAAAACACATATCGCGTCGTGAGCCGCGACGTATTTTTTCGAAGTCCGTCCTGGCGCTCAGGCCGGGAGCCGCGACGAAAGGCAAAGCGAAAGCGGCCATCTCCCTGAAGAATCAACTTCCGAGGAGTTCTCCAAGCTGGTTGCAGCTCGGCGCAAGAAGGGCTTAGGGCTTAGGGCTTGCTGAGATCAGTGTGCATTGCTGCGAGCCACGGCGCTGAAATTCTCCGCAGTCGAAGCTGCAGACAGCAACGATGCCACGAACAAAGAACTCTGCCCCCTCTCTGCATTTTATGGTGATTTGAAAGCTATAGGGCAACGCGACATCCAAAGCACATTCGGTTTTTCCGTCACGCCACTTGATGTCTTCTCCGTGCGGCAGCCTTGGCTTCAGCAATTTTGAGGCTACTCCATCCCGACATCACAAAACTCCGAAGTCCCAACTTCTCCGAGGAAGCGCTTGAGCCGAGCAGTAGCACCGAGCCTAAACGCGCCAAGCGGCCGGTGAGGTCGAGCGACCTTCGAAAGCCCGGGAGGAGCGGAGCTCCCTCCGTCCGCCTGGGCCTTCGCGGCTTTGGCCTCGCCTGTCTCGTCCGGGCCCAGGAGAAGGGCCTCCATAGCCAGGGCCCTTTCCCGGAGGGCCCTCTCTGCCCTCGGGCGTCGGCCAACTGCGTCCTGAAAGGGCCACTTGCGAGCAGGAAGATGTCAGGGATCCTTCCTCCTTTGCGAGAGACGTGCTTTCTCAGCCCCGGCCTTTCAAGGGCGTCGGTGGCCACACGCACTCGCCTCGGCTCACAGCTCACAGCTCACAGCTGCACGGGAAGGTGACGAGTTCGGCCAAGTGGCGCAGTTCTCCCTGCGACTTCAACCGGCTAACAAGATCCTGCGGTGGAGTTGGTGCAGCGGTGATCTATGACACGACAGCACTGGGAGCCTCGTTGTTGGGCCTCGCTGCCCCGGAACCATGCTGATCAGCACCCCCCCCTTCACCGTTCCACACACCGCTTCTGCAGCGCTGTTTTGAGTTTTTGTGTGTCAGGGTTCTAGCGGATTTTGAAAGCCTCTGACAAACCACAAGTTGGCCGGGTGAAGCTCTCGGAAGCTCCCTCTGCCTTTCGAAACGTCAGACGTTGCCGGCGTGAGCGGAAGTCAGGGGCAGCGTGGTCCTCCATGGTCTCATCGAAGCCTGCCACTTCGCGAGTCTTGGGCGCGCGTCTCTATGTGGCAGCTTTTCAGCTCTTTTTTCGCCTTTGAAGGTCTCGAAGTAGGAGAGGTGGGCGTCGCATAGGAGCTGGGCAGTGGCACAAGCAGAGCCTAAGTTGAAAACACTCCTCTCTCTCAATCTCTGCAGAGGGTACAGGAGGTGCCATGGAGGCAGGACCCTTGCTTTCCCAGGCGCGGGTGCCCTCGAAAACCAGCGCATGGTCCTTGTCATCGAACCGGACACTGCTCGCACCGCTGGCGATCTGCACCCGTTCAGCCACCTTGCAGGTGCCCGTTATCTGGTGCTTTACTGGGGCACCGTGCCGAGTGTTGTCTTGAGACTCTGGATGGTGTTGGCCGTGCATTAGCAATGTAGGGAGCTGAATTGTGGCCAATCTCCTCTTCGTTGGGGCGACGAAGTCCCAAGCATCTTGAGGTTGGGATTGTGGCCTATCGTCGGATCAGCGGTCTGAAAGGTTGCCAATTGCTGGCTGGTGGCAGTCCCATTGCGTCCCAGGATCCAGCTTTTCCTCAGCCGGCACAGTATGAGAGCAGATCGTGGCCACTTTGAGGGGGCCAAGTTCACAAGTTGCCGCAGCAGACCAACACTTTTAAGCAAGTAGTGGGTAGTGTACTATGACTACGTCGTCATGTGCCACTGAGTTTAGATAGTGTCCTCACGCACGTTCTCCCCAAGCTGCGCCGAGGTCCCCTAAGCAGTGCTCCTCGAAGTGCTATCAGGCGGTCTGAAAGGTGACTGTGCCGAAGCTACAAAGACGACCTCGTTTTGCCCAAGCAGACCACGGCCTACCCACGGTCCGAGCATTGCAAGTGACCCCACCCGTTGTTTGGAGGCTGCCCCACAGCGTGCTGCCTTCGCATGACCATAATATTCGACTCACTTTTGACTATGCGCGCTGGAGGCCTGGAGGCTTACTGCCTCATCGACGGAGCAAAGGCTCAGCAACCAAGTGTAACCGAGACTCATCCCCTTTTCCACGAGAATCCGCTTCTTGATCACTTCTGCCATGTCTCGAACTGCATGGACATCCTCCTGAATTCTACGGGTTACTCAATGCAAGACACAAGCATGTTCGTTGCCTCGTTCTGACCCAGCACGTGGACGCGCTTGAAGCCGGGAGTCTGTGGTGCAGCAGATGTCGGAATTGCTTTTTCGCAAGGCGAAACCCAGGCAGCGCCTCCGCCTCTTCAACCACGATTCTCACGGCATGCTCCTTTTGCATTGCCTGCCAGGTCCAGGTCTTTTTTCTAATGACGTCAGCGCTAGCTGCAGACGAACCCGGGCACTGTCTCAACCTCAGAGCCTCAATCCAACAATGGGAATCTAGTCTCTTGCAGGGTCGGAACGCATGCCGCCGGATTGACAGAGAAACCGGCCTGGAGTAAAAGTAAAGCTGCTGACTGCATCGTCTCGGAAACTTGGCTTTTTTGTGCAAACCAATCGTTCGCATCTCGTGGGTAAATTTGAGGGCTCAGTAACTTGGGTGACTTCGTGTTCATGTTGCAAGCCGTGAATAGACAACTGTAAAACTTTTCAGTACACTCCAAAACGCTGTCCCTGAAGCTTCAGACAAACCAAGCACGCGGAGCTCGGCGCACGGCGCCCACGGCCATGGCGACCTACTCGGCCCGGCCTGGATGTTTGCGCCGCTCTTGCCGATGAAGCGGCCAACTGCAGCTTTGGGCAAAGCGAACTCCGCCCTGGAGAAGCCTGGCCAAGGCACGTGCTCTCGTGAATCTGCCCCCAAACTAAACCCTCTTCGCCCTAATTGTGAGTTGGAGCCACTCATGGGCCGGCCGGGACCTCTCTTCAGCACATGTCCGTGTCCAAATCTCGACGAGCTGGGTTTGAATGATAGATGTGTAGATGTATTATTCGTATACATATACAGATGATATACTGATATACTCACCCATAACATCAGCTTTACACATCTTACTCGTTGTCAGTATTAAGTCCTTCACAGACGCATGTGGATGCACTCGTACTGATTTTTGCACGCATGCCTAGTAAAAAAGTTCTACAGCAGGTCTCGGCACAGCCCCAAAAAGGACTCAGAGACACCCTGCAGCGCCTTCAGCGGGCCGGCGAGCGTCCATGTCCGCGAGCTTCTTCACCTACACTGTGGTACCAGTCACAGAAGAGTGCTGAAAAGGATCACATCGAGACAGGATATGATGATATGCCCCTGGATTTGCTGGCGATTCTGGCCTGCCGCTCTAAGAGTGCCTTCAGGCGCGTCTGCTGTGCCTCCTCAAAGCACTTCACCTCGTGGGAGTGTGGGTGCATCCGTGATATGAAGGCTCGACGCGACGAGGCCTTCTCCTGGTTCTGCAGGATTGAAGGAATGAGCATCTTGGCTCTCTGCACCGCCTCGGGGAACTTCAAGTTTTGGCCGATGCCAGAGACTCCGCCTACACCGGGACGTGCCTTCTTGGTGCCAATGGCTATGACCTTTGCCTCACGAGTGCCAGTACAGTGTACCTGGCAAGATTGTGGAGTCTACGCGGCTGTGTGCCGAGAGCAGCCCATGCATAAGGCAAGGCCTTCAGGAGATCAGTAGGAGCGCAGCGTGCCTTGCACAGAGGGAGTAACTCGTGTGTGTGGGGTGTCATTCTGCGGAGCTGAAGCGGCCACATCACCAGTCTGAAGGCCCACAGCCATGCACTCGACCTGACAGAAAAAATCGGAGTTGCAGCACAACTGTCTGGACTCGAAGATCTTGGACCCGCGCGCGTCGAAACGCGCTGGCGGCATCCGGGGAGTCGAGCCATCGTGCGTAGGACACATCGACGGTCACCTTTCCGCGGAAACCCTCACAGCTGAAAGAACCATTTTCCAACCCTTGGCACGAAAGGAATCCTCAGTGGCGCGGTGCCTCTGCTTTTTGTAAGACACCAGCGACCTCTGCCCAGATGTGACTCAGAAAGAACGACGCCATAGGTCTGCGTGCTACCGCTGCACACCCGTAGCTTTTCCGACAAGTGGTTGCTGAATAGAATTGCACGTTGTAAGATCAAGGCATTCCCCTCGCGGCTGGAGCAGGGCCGGAGACGCGAGCGTGGCATCAGAACCTTTCAGCCGGGCTGAGCTTCAACAAGGATTAGTTCAGCTTCCATGTTTTCATGTTGCGCAGGGTTCAGAATGCATCGCAGGCGAAGCAGCAGAACCGGTGGGGTTCGAAAAGAGCTGCAGCGCTGTGCCTCCCCGGAAGACCCTTGCCTTAGCACATCCAGTCCTCACCCTAGTTCGGACACTCTCTGTTGCGAAGATCACATGCGCACAGCCGCACACCCCTTTTGACAAGGGCTGCACTGCGACTTCTCTGGCCAGCGAAGGTGCCACAAAGTCTCCAAGCCTCGGTGAGCAACGAGGACCGTTCAGTCGTAGCAACTTTGATCATGTGCAAATGTGCCGGTCGACAGCCGAGGTGGCAACGTGCATGTACCTCTCTGCCGGGGAAACTTACTCTACTTACAGACAATGCCGACGGCGAGAAAGCTCCTTATGCAATACTAGCACCGCGCACAGCAAGGACACGGCCACTGGTACAGGTCAAATCCCCCCTATACATGAGAGAGTCTTTGTAGGGGGCAAGGTGCGTTCCTGGTCCACAGTGGAGGTGGGATCCATTCCGGGTCCGTGCCAGTTTCGGGCATGTGCCACGTCAGGCCGGAAGTAAGCTGTTTCGCGTCGTGCGACAGTACGACCAGTACTACCACTAGTGCCACAATTGCCACACCAACATCAACACCAACACCATCACCACCAACAACAACAACTACGACGACGACGACGACCACGCCCACGACGACTACGACCACGACAACGACGACTACTACTACAGCTACTACAGCTACTACAGCTACAGCTACTAAAACAACAACAACAACTAGCCACCCCCCCCCCCCTACCAACTACACTTGCTCCATCCGGGCTGGGCAGTGGCAGCTTCCAGGCTCCCGAACTGCGACAGGTGCAGAAGATGCAGGGGCTCAGGCTCCCTATCTGTGACACCTGC
>CAJNDV010036752.1:63027-115112 GCA_905221635.1 Symbiodinium sp. CCMP2456 | reverse complement strand
TGCGCTCGGCTGCGCTCGGCTGCTCGGCGGCGCTCGGCTGCGCGGATTTTCTTACGACCGCGCCACCGCCACAATCGATATTGTTGTAAGCAGGGCCAAAGGCATGAGCTTACACCCTTGCACAGACGAAAGAGCCGCTTGGACTTCGGAGTGCCTGGAAGGGTGGCGAGTACACATGCAGAGAGACCGCCACCTCTGCAAGCATTCAAAGTCACTTCTACAGGTCACACACAACCTCCTATGCGAAAGGCCTTTCGCCTGACAGCTACAAGACACGGCAGCAGGCTATGCGCACTGATGAATCTGATGAGTGGGCAAAGCTGTCGAAGATAGGCGATCGAGCCCCATGCATCGCTCTCGCTGGGATTCTCTATCTGGTGAAGACCCAAGGAATCGTGCATGAAGCTGACCTCATTCAGTGCAGTCAACAACTTGAAGTGAGCGGACGCTCGTGGAAGCAGCCCGCGAATCAGAGATTCCTGCTTTGGAACATCATCAGCAGTTCTCGAGCACACTTTTGATCAGCCGGAGCGCAGGAAAGGCAAACAACTCCCAGTGGTGAAACTGAAGACAGTAACAGGGTACACAAGCCTTGCTTTTTCGCTTTCGGGACCATTACTCAATAGATCTCGCTGTCTGCATGCGAAATACCCTGCACAGTCAGCATCTCCTTGCGTTCATTGTCTTTGGAACGACATCTGAGAGGCTTGCCAAACACTCCGAAACCAGATCACGGATGCCACCAGCTCCAAACGAAAACCAGGGCTGTAGAGCTTTGCCAAAGGCACTCAGCACGAATGCCCTCATGACAGCGCACCAAACAGGAAGCTCATGCCGATGCTGGCAAGCAGCCTTGGCAGCCAATCCAGTGAAGCTTAATTTCTGGCGAATGCATCAAATCCAGAGAGCCGATGCCGGGAGGCAGGAACCAGAGCGTTACCAAGGGCTGGCTGGTGACCTCGGTTCACTGACCAGGCAATAAATCAACCTCATCAACCTCCTCATGTTTTTGCTTTCTGCAAGCGAGACTGAGGCCTGCACGAAGAACGCGAAAGCCATGGGAGGGCTGAGAATTGTCAGGACGAATGCCACGGACCTTACCACATGCAGGTTTGGAAGGGGGTGCAAACAAACGAATCAAGTCGCAGCTTTGCTGTCAAAGCGACAGGACGCTCGAGATCGGGAATGGTCCTGCAAGGAGCCTTAGAATGGCTCTTCACATGGTAGAGATGCAAAGCTCAGTCACGGTTGCTTCGGCTGCGGACGTGCCCTTGATCGCCTGGGCCTCATGTGCTCAGGTGCTAGGCCTACGCTGCTTTGCAATGAGCCGCCCGGCCTCCAGCCAATCCGCACTCCCATCGGCGCTGTAGAGGGGCTTGTCGCTGGGCGCGCCAGCGAGGTCTCCGACCTCAGTCTGCAAACCCGAAGTGGAAGGTGCCGTCGAAACACCTGCAGCCAGATGGCGGTCTGAAACCTGCTGGGAGCAACGGTCTCATCGATGGCCTGGACACGCTTCTGAGCTTCTCTGCCGGGCCTAGCCGGCCTAGCCTGAACAGTACTGAAGCACGCGGCAGCTGTCTCTATATCTAAGCATCTAATCGGAGCGACACTGCTCCTGATGACCTCTGGCGCGTCTCTGCATGTATCTCTGGACCCGAATTGCTCGTTCCGTCAGTCACACCGCCTCGCGTGGTCCCCGTCGCAGCCCAACTCCATCCCACCACTACCCATTCACAATGCAACCTAACCCTAAACCCTGCCTGAACACGTCGCACATAGCTTCGGCCATCGTAGCCCAAGAAAATAACAACTGACCTCATTCGCCGACAGTTTGCAAGACTGTGAGATTCACCGGGGCAAGCTCACTTGTCGGCAGTCGATCATGTCGAGGAATCTTTTGCCGCTGGTCGATCAGAGTAAAGACATTTCCGATTGACACTGACCAGAAAACGCTTCCTGGAATCAATCGTACGGGCAACAAAACATTTAGTACAGGGCCCACACTGTGACATTGCGAAGCCTGTGAGGTCGAAAGCGCCCACGATCCCCCATGCTTCACCCAGCAGTGTTTGATTGATTGATTTTGTCTTGCGATATGGACCACCATCGCAAGATCGTGCGACCGTTGACCCCATTGGGCGGATGTGTGCGGCCCCAGAAAGGGAAGATCACCGGGTGCTGGAGAGTTCGGTGCACAGGCCTCGCTGCACAACAGCACCCGGAAAGTTCAGACGAGCTCTGCTCGACGAGTCTTCGGCCAAGTGAGAGCAAGCGATCAGCTCTGGGCCGCAGATTACGCCACTGATACACAAAGGGAGGCATGAGTTCTTTCAATCAGCACTACAAAGGTTGATCCGCCGCCCATCGCCCATCACTGCCAGCTCTTGGCGGCACTTGAGGCCTCTGTCCAAAAATTCAGGCAGCCTTTCAACTACGAGCTGTCCGACAAAAGTCGCCAGAGGATGGCGTCATCGGTTTGCAAGTCTGGGCACAATGACATGAAGCCAACTGCTCCTCCCTTGCCAAAGTCAAGGATCCATGCAGACGAGCCCAAGAGCCGCCCGACATGTGATTCAGCGATGACCGAAGCGATGCGATGACTCTGATACATGTCGGGTTGGATTCAGGGCGCAGGTTCGTGGATTCGGGGACCACGAGTTCCGACACAGTTGGTGTAGTATGATGTAGTCAATGTAGTCACATCAATCGGTGGCGGTGTCAGATTCGGTGTCCTTGGGGGTATGAGCCTTCCGGCTCGGAGCTTGAGGCCTACATGGAGACTGGCACGAAAGGGATGAAGGGAGGAGCGGAAACGAACTCGTCACAGCGTCCCGCTCATCACTCCCCTATCCGTGCTCAATCTTTTCCGATGAAGAACAACGAGCCCGAATTGCACGAATTACTTGGCAACAGGCACACGCGGATGTCTTTACAGCCAAGAGAACCACCAAAATAAATCGAGTCACCAGAGCCCACGTTGCAAGGTCAGCCCATGCGTCAAAGAATGAGCAGTGCGCTCTACCATGGTGGGGTGACGCCTGGTGGATCGATTCGTGGGCATCTTGTGTCCCACCATGCCCCAAAAAAGAGTCTGTTGGCTCAGGCAGCTTGAAAGCCCGATTGTGCTGAGTGGCTGGCTTGCAATGGCGATAGGCAAGGACAATTGCACGCCAGGCACAAGCCAGTCTTCTCCCAAACACACTACCGTTTGGAACCTTCAGCTGTACGTGACCTGCAACAAGAGGCCGAGCATACGTGTGTTGCACACTATGGATTGTGCTGGGCTTTGCCTTCCACCACTTGCAACAAGACCTCCGCATCCCTTAGCCCTAGCTTTAACTAAAGGCCTAAGGGAACGGAAGGAAAATCTCTTGGCAAGAAGATGCTGGAGGCAGTTCCGATTGCTCCATAGCCGATCGTCAAAGCCTTCATCCTGCAGCATTGCAGCATTCTTCCCACTCTTCCAGCTTCCTCCTACCCGTGGCTAAGCCGCCACGGGTGGAAAGAACGAGAGCTTGAGCCGCGCGGTCACACCTCCATGTGGGCCTTGCTTCCTGCGCAGGCACTTTTTGTCCAGGAAAGTTCCGGCGATTCCACGGGAAAGCTAGCCTTGCTCCGTCCCACACACGTAGCAAACTCAGGTGCGAGCCGCCACGGCTGTTCTGGCCCACTGACAGCTGGCTGTTTGATCGAAGCCTGAGAAAATCAAAGTGCACTCTGACTTGGACCGGAATCTGGCTCGCACATAGCTGTGGCCGCTGACAGATTCTCAAAGTCGGCTTCCACCTCGTGGAGCGCCTCGATCATGTGGCCCATCTCCTGCGTGTGTAAAAACATCAGGTACCCGACTTGCGGAGATTCTTTTAATATATCAATATCAGTCCTCATCTAGCTCCACCACCAGGCTCTCGTTGTTTTCGGTGTCGACACTATGAAGCCTGGATTCCATGTGGTGGATCGCTTCCTGTCGGACCGTGCAAGTGCAGAGCTATCGCAATTGACGACTGCCCTTCCACAACATCCCGCTCCCGTGCCTGAACTTCTTTGAGATCTGAGTCGAAGCGCTCCTTTTCCATCCTTTGGATGTACTGCTTCAGTGTTTTTCCTTAGAATTCGAGTGGAATGTCAGATCCACGAAACCGCTGCAGTAAACTCCCTCTACCAGTACCTTGTGGCACCCGAGAGGCTGAGGGCCATGTAGCACACGCCCAGGGTTCCCGTGAAGCTCGCCGGGACGAGCAAAGCCCGCGGACCTGGCATCATGTTCTCCTCGTAAACTCCTTAGTGAAACGGCGACACGGGTGGAAGGTCTACGTCTGCGACACTGCCCGGCTCCAGCCATCTCTCAGCGAAGCTCCAATAAGGCCGCCAATAAAGAAGGATGTCCACAAACCCGATAAGACCAACAGCTTGCGTGCCTCGGTGCATGATTTATGCAGCCGGCAGGGCTCGCTATGAGTCAATACCATGCATTCTTGGCACGTCGACGCCAACTTCTGCTTTCTCCACGTCGTTCAGCTCAGATCGACGGCACCCCTCCAAGCATGCATGACTGTGGATACTACTGATGGTGTGGGCACGCTTCTCCACAGCCATCTGAAGGCGGAAATGATTGCTCTGCCTCTGATGTGTCACCGCAAATCCCTCTGCTATAGTGCCCAGAGATTCCCACAGACGGCACGGGATGCCTTGCGCAAGAAAATCATGCTGATGCGGCCCAGCGTGGATCCAATGTCAGTGACCTCAGTTGCTGGACTGAGCGCATGCAGCTTCAAAATGCTTGCCGTGCATCACCACGTGTGGCCAACATGCGAGCCAACGGCATGTTGCTCTTGGCTGTTCAACAAACAACACAAATCCTGATCACCAGACTTTCACACGGCACCCTTAAAGACTGTCAGGCGCGGATCTCGCAGTCGAGTGCTCGTGCTCGAGCCTTGCCTTCTTCTGACCGGTTAGATGCCTATAAGGGGCCATAAGGCACTGCCCCGTCACTGCCTCGCCTCAAACTGTGGGAACCTCCGTCGGCTACTAGCTGCTTTTTCACAGCCCCTTTTGAGAAACTGACCGTTCCCGTCACGTGCGTCGTGCGCACGATTGCTCCGAAGTGCGATGTGCACATCGCATTCCTTGGCTGCCAGCTTTGGCTCTGCAACTGCTCTGCACTGCCCGGCCCGGCTCCAATTTTTCCAGGCTGCTGTAGGCCACATGCAGCCGCCACCAGGCACACGGGGAAGAGTCTGGCACAGCTGAGATGATACATTGCAGAGATGCTTGCAGCTTCAAGAGACTGATTCGGACGACAGCGAAGTGCCGGTGCATGTCGGTGCCATGGGGAATGGGCGAGCGAAGCATCGGTAGTCCGGTACTCCATCAAACCTCACAGCTACGGTGCTACGGGCGTTTGTGAGTGTTGTGGTGGGGGCTGTTGTGGCCGTGCTTTCTTTCTCAGTGAAAGACTGAGCAGGGGTCGCAAGCTTCTGACGCTTGTCGGTCGGTATCCAGAAGTGGTGCCGCACTACGCCGTGTTCGTCCAAATTGAACAAATGCGGTGCGATGATGATAAGTTTCAGAGCTTCATCACCCGACACCTGTTCACCATGCTGCTTTTCCTGCGCAATCTTAAGTAGCTAGGGTGCAGTCTTCCAGTTATCTTCCGCCCAGCCAAAGGACTGTCGTCTTTCCTGTTCTGCCTTGGACCCACGTGTTGTGCCCGTAGGCCTCCCTGGAACGAAGGCGGCCAGGACGAGCAGCGTGGAGTTCAGTATCAGGGCCAGACCGTAAAACGCTTTGCCCAAAAAGTGCACCTGGCTCGGAGTTGTGCATTCACACACACACCCTCTTCCATGCAAGCTCGCAGGAGCCCACTTGATTTTTGTCGATGAGCACACCGCAGGCATAGGCACCTTGCGCCGTCATGTTTCAGCGGCAACCCCAAGTTAAGAAAGGTAAATAAATCACGACCTAAACAGTGCCTAGCAATGCGAAGCCCAAAAAAGCCTTCCAGATGCGGCCAAAGGAACCAAGCAGGAAGGAGCCTACGAGAGCCACCGCCTCCTGAAGGCTCTCCATCTCCACACCATCTTGCAGGGCAAACGCGACAAAGGCTCAAAATGTCAACCTTGCCCTCCGCATGATCCCCTAACAAACAAAAAAAGCTCTTTGATTCGGAGTACCGATTCCACTCGCCTTGGTGCACACCTTCGATTCGGAAGGCAATCGCTGAAGTGCTGCCAGTAACGTGAGACGCATAGAGGTGCCTCCATCCACGTCAAGATCTTTGAAGACCCCACAAGCAATCGATTTTGCTTACCAATAGGCACTTAGAACATCGTGATGTGGTGAGGGTATCCAGTACGTTATGCTATGCGGATGCCGTAATCTGGTCAAGGTACCAACTTTTGAAAGCAATCACGTTCGAAGCACCAGCGCACGCGGCCAAACACCTGTGAGTTTTCAGACAAAAGCGATGACTGCAAACTTGTGTAGAAATCTGCGCAGTCGGTGGCAGCAAGTGCCAAGCTACAAAGTGTACAGTCAAGGCACCATCCGAATCCTTGGATCGCTCTAATACTCTAAGAGAGCTCTAACTGTCTCCGGCTGGCAAGCGCTCTGTCCGTAGACTAAGACTAGAGGCAAGGGAGGCCATTTCTTGATACAGCGCGTGAGAGTGCATCCTTCTTGCCATCTCTCGCTCTCTCCCCCTCTCTCTCGCCCTTCCTGCTTTCTCAGTCAGTCTTGTTTCTTGCAGAGTGAATCCAGGCTGTGCAGGCCCACTTGCCTCGCGCGAGCCAGCTCGCACTCCAACCTGCGGCCTTGACCTAAAACTGTTTATATCTCTCGCTGTCTCTGTGTCTCTGCTCCCTTCAGCCGAGCCACCCATGACCCAGAACTTTGGCCGTTGGAAGCTCTTCCGGATGGCTGCTGCTTTCTCCTTGCGAGTCACTCGCCATGGATCCCGCGGAAGGAAGCAGTTGTTTGCAACCACCTAAGGAAGGGCATCTTCGCCAAGACTGTCACCGCCCACTACAAGTCGCCGGAAAACCAGCAGAAAAGGAAACCGTCATCCCCGATGTCTCCTTGATCTTCTTCGTGGGTGAAGAGGCCTTACGGGAAGGGGAAAGCCGTGCTTCCCAGATGCTTCAAAACGACTTCTGCAAGTGCCGCTGGCTTCAGGTGCCCCGCTCGTAGAGAATCTCTTCTAACACTGGCCTTCCCAATTTCCAATCAAGTGGCTGTGGACCTGTTGGAAGGAGATGCGTCCTTCTTGCATGTCGACTTCTCGGGTGCCTGTGGATAACAGTGCGAGGAGTCTTGTATCAACTTGTCACGTACTTCTTAACGTGACAAAGCTTCACACCCGGTCACCCAGCCTGCAAATGTTGGGTCATGGCCTCAGGCTTGTTGTTGAATCGCGAGAAGCTATGTAGCAGGAGTAGAAAGAAATCACGCTATAGACCCGACGAATCGAGGGAGCAGCGAAGGAATCATTTTCGACAAGAATGCACGGAGAATTCCAACCACACTTGACAAGTACAACGAGTACGTTAAGCCCACTCCATGGCTCGACAACTGACCTTGGATCAGCGACACCCTTGTGCGACAAGTTCTGAACAATACCATCTCTTCTGCAAAGCAGCTCCTCCAAACAGCTGGAAAATGGGACTGGTGTCAAACGCTGAGACCTTTCTTTGAGCCAGAGCGCCTGCAGTTTGGAAACAGTTGCTTCATGGACAGTCCGGTGCAAGGGGCAACTTCAGCTAACCCTGCAGCAAAGAGGCCCGACAGCCACCGGCTGCTTCACAAACCTCAAGCATTCGGCACATGCAGAATGACAAAACCCTCGTCCGATAATGCACACGACACACGGTCGGTCGGTGTCCACACAGTCCACGCAGCTTCCACAGACGAGCTGCACGAGGATGCTCCAGGGAGGGAACAGCATTGCTCTCTGCTCCTCAATAAGATTGACGGGTGGTGTTCGGGTGAGACTCACAACAAGCTTTGCTGCTTCGAAGCTTCTGAAGTGAAGACCATTTGCAGGTCCAGCAGAAGCCATGCGAGAGAGAGCAAGCTGGCAACAGCCCAGCCAAAGACGCCTCACAAGGACAAACAGTACAATGCACTCTTTCTTATGCAAGCATCCCACTCACTGGAAGAGTGACATCCAAACCCGACAGCCTCGATCCCAAAGACAACCCGAAGTAGACAAGTAGAAACGACGCGTCAGAAAGGTGATTTGGAAAGCTCCTGCATGAGTCCGGCTGCCACCGCTCCCAAGTGCCGCCGAAAGGGCTGGGGATTTTGGGGGACATGCCCAAGGCCAGCTCGAGCAAACCCCTGCAGCAAGGCGCCGCCGCGTGCCTGCAACAATCTCCGTTCTTACTCGATCCTTAAGCAAAGTGAGCTGAAGTAGAAATCTGGCGAATCTAGAGTCTAGAGGGCAGCGTGGCACTGGGGGCTTCGGCTGGGTTCCAGCGGAGTAGAGTCGTCAAATTCCACACTATTGCATCGTGCCGGGGCGGGAATCTGGAAGGCGACATGGTGATCTAGTCCAGTCATGCAACTGCGATATTCAAAACCACAACCACTCTGGGATGTGGTAGCAGCATGCGCCTGGCCCGTGCTAGCCCTAAACATCTGTCGAAGAAAACCCGAGTGCTTAATACATAGAACCGCACATTCTCCGTTGACCCCACTCAATGCATGAGGCTGGAGATGAGCTGCCCGCCACCCTGCTTCACGATTACGTCTGACGTCAGAGCAAGTCTCCTTTGTTTCGGGCACCTTGCCGCCGCCGCAGATGCGCAGAGCCAAACAGCGCATTGGACTTTGACCTTCTCCCAACACCAGGAATCCAACTACAGCAAGGGGGGGCGCTGGCTGCGAGTCGCGTTCGAGTGGCATCATCCCGCAGAAAGGCGATCCAGGAGGCGCCGGCGCTCCCCTCCAAGCCCTCCTCGCCCTCCTCAAGGTGGAACTCCTTGCTCTTGCTCCCAGCTGACGTGGTTGCAAGACGACAAACGATGATGGATGTCAAGTTGCGGCCTCGTCATCTGGCAACCATGTTTCCGAGGCATCCCCCATCGGTGCTTTGGGAGATCATTTGAGGCTTCGGGCTTGGGGGAAGTGCTGTACAGGATGTGTGCTTCCACTGCACATCACGCGGCGGATGATGAGGGTGCAATGACGGTACGTGTGAGTGCTGGATGTGGATACAGTAGGAGGCCCCTTTCACAATGCCCATTGCATATGCCATCTTCCTTGGCCTTTGCTAGCTGCTAGCTGCTAGCTATGAGCCTGTCAATCGCAGAGGGGTAAGGATCGGGGTAAGAAAGTTCGTGCATTCACAAATTAAAAGATATGCAAAAGGCTGGCCATTCGCTCGCTTGCTGGCTAGATTGCACAACTGCCACTCTGCATCTGCGAGCAAGGACCTCGATCTGGAAACCATGTCCAAGGGCACAGCACCCACATGCTCAGCTTCGAGTCGGCATCCAGGCCCAGAAGTGAACGACTTTGACTCCAGACGCTTTCTGTAGCAGACTTGAGGCCCCGAGCACTCTTCTCTGTGTCAGATGCATCCAGAAGGCCAGGCGGCCCTGCCTGCACTGCGCACCGTGAATCATGGAAGCCTAGTCTCAGGAGCCCATGCCGGGATCCCTCCACGCCTGTGCGCCAGAGGAGCCGTTTGGAGCCCAAGCGAATTTGCGCTCCTGGCTAGGAGTGCTTCGGACATGAATTCAGCATCTTCTAACACGGCTGCGACATGCTGCTCTGGCTGTTTCGGGCTCTAAGAAAATATTCGCCACGGAGCCGTGACCACGCAGGCTTGTTCCTTCTCCTTGCTCGTTGGACTTTTCGAAAATGTGGCACATGGGCAGAAACGGCTCTTCACTGCAGCAGACCCTGCGAAAGCTTGCAGCACTAGACCTCGCAAATGCTTCAATGCGCTAGACCGTGCAGCTCACAACGTGAGACCTTGCGGGCCGTCAAAAGTACAGGCACGTAGTTTGTAGAAGGCTGTGATTGCGTTGCCCAGGTACTCCGAGAAACTGCAGTTACTGGGCGGCACGTGTGCCTTCCCACTTGTGCCCGTAGCGCTGTTGCGCACGGTAGGGCGTAAGTGCACACCTACCCCTCGAACTGGATAAACTGACGCAGGCCCAAGCATGCCAAAGCACAGTACCTCTTAACTCGGAACATTGCAATGTTCGCAAACTGTCGGCACACCATGATTGGTAACACCACATCCCACAAACCAAGTTCTCAAAACGTGACGTGCGCACTTGAAGCTGTCCACTCAGCATCTTGATGAAGCAGTGAGCACCTCAGCATCTTCAGTGGAAACAAGGCACCGGCCCTGGAACGAGTTCCCACCATGGGCGATCCGCCTTGGAGAAAGCACTCTCAGCCTTTCACCTGCATGGTCATGGATGGGGCTCTGTTGGCCCCGCTCCCAACACAGCAGCAGCACCTCGGTTGGCTCGGACCAGAAGATCCCCCAGAACCTCTGACTAGCTATCGACAGCCATTACCGGACTACCTGCCGTCTCTAATTAGAGACATGCATCGTGTTGGCACACACAGCATGTAGCTCCCAAGAGCACGTTCTCATTCAGCCTGAGGCTGCGGCGATGAATTGGTTTGGCGAGTATCCAACTATGTTCCTGGGCAGGTCTCCGCACGAAAGGAAACCGTCCATGCACAAAAGCGCAGAGGACTGCAGCTTGCAGGAAATCCCTATCAACTTCAAAGCTTCGGCCGACTCGATCCTTGTCTTCTACTCTCATACAACCGTAGAATGTCATAGTCAAAGACTGATCGAATTGCGAGGCACCCCTGTTCCTGTACAGAAGCTGTCTAGAAGAAATTGTCCGACCCTTCTTAGGCTAGCATGGCATTACCGTGCAGCGGTCGCCTGGTATAGCGCCCCCGCCGGTAGACTGCGTGCTGCTGCCATTCACGTGGGTTCAGCTTCACGCTCTGCAGAGTCTGCCAGAAGGGTGCCGTGAGCGGAACCCCTACAAGAAAAACGGCTGGGTACCAGCGCTACTAGTACTTAGTAGTGTAGATTGGAGCAGTAGATTCCTTGCTGCCATTGAATTCTGTCAACATCTGGAATAAGGTCCGCGAGTTCAAAGTGGGGTGTTTCTTCACTGTTTCTTCTGCAATCTGGCTCGCCTCTGTAACGGACGTGACCACATCACCATTGATGGGTGCACCCATCGCCGGTGCCGGCGGGAACAACTCACCTCGCAAGGGCGCGCTTTGGATTTGAGCTTTCGTCTTGGAAGGAGAGCTTAAGGCCGTGGCGAAGGCGGGTCACCAGTGAGTGCATGTCCAGGTAGTTGTCGCTCGGCTTCTTCTGCTTCTACACCGGAAGCAAGTTGTGCCACATAAGACAGAGCAAGAAGAAGGACGAGAATTCCTAAGAGAGAGCGTGCGCAGCATCTACAAAGAACTCGCCTCAAGCCGTGTCAGCGCCGGGGCATCAGAGAAAGCTCTCAAAGCAATTGCCGGGGTTGCCTAGGCAGCATTCTGCGGTCACCGTTCTATGATTCGGTGGATGTTTGTTCCCTGAAGTTCAACACGCGCCGGGGCATTCGCACTTTGAGGCCATCGTAAGGACGGGGCCCGGCTGAGGCTCAGAGTGCTCCCGCGCATCCAGCGCCTGCATCCAACGCAAGCAACTTACACATCGAAAAAAGTTAGAAAGCAAGAAGAAGGAAAGATGATAAAGAGGCGCAATTAAGGCCCCGCTGTAAAAAATTATCCGCTGGCCTCGCCAGGAGCGCCATCGTAACTCGGGTCCCAGGCTTCGCCATGTCGGCCAAGGCAAGGGCACGGGAGGGGGGAATAGCGCTCAGAACGCGAATTCTCAGTTTCTTCTTTGTTTGCCGTTGTGGCTCTGCTGGATGCTTGTCATTGTCCTCGGATCTCAGTCTACCCTCCCTTCTGATGGTTCGTGACGGTTAGACCCACCGTCTCACCTCGTAACACCATGCTGCATCATTAGCGAAGCTTGGGATTGCAAGGTGTGTCGGTCGGCTCTAAGTTCCGATCAGTTTGAGCAACTGCGAAGCTTCGGTAGATCAGCCACTACCCAAGAAATTAGGCTTGCCAAAGACTTCCATAAACGAGTGTAGCAATACACAAGCTGCACGAACCTGCCGAGGCAACTGCAGCAACCCTAATTACTTAGGTTGAGACGAGATGAGCTCAGGACTTGATTTGTCGCGCGAGTGATCGCTGAGTGTACCTGTTTGCCTCTGCTTCTACAGCCCTTAAGGAATCGCAGAAGGGGCACGACAACAGAACAGCAGGGGCTGCTGGTAGCGCAACACTGCAGCCCGTGCTGGAGTCAAGACTCATCACGAAGGTCTACCTGGTCTGCTCGACCTGTGCACATCTGCTTGAAGCACGTCACTCTGAAGGTGATGCCACCAATGCCAAAGAGTTCAGGTACTGCAGGGTCGAGCAGTCCAAAGCTCTTCCAATGCCGCAGCCGTCGTCACGACAGCGAGCGACATGAAAGGCGCGAGTGCTGTGGAACCAGAGGAGAAAGCCACCGGACGGAGGAGTTCTGGGATATGAGTACTGGGCTTAGGAAGCCTACCGTTCCCTTTTCCGGCCCGTTTTCACTTCAAAATCATCTCAACACCTCAAACGGGCGGCTACCTGGTACAGCATCGCTTTAGAGAGGCTCACGCACTGTCTCAACTTGTTTGCGGCGCGAACCTTCGACACCGCGGACAAGGCAACATTGGCCATCTTGGCACCCGGAAGCTGCAACTCATCCTCTTGCAGGATGGAGTTCCTCGAAGTCGAGCCCAATTGAGACTGCATTTGATATACAAACGGCCCAAAAAAACTGTGTCTTCGGTGCCCAACGCTGAAAAAAGCCGCCCAAATCAACACAAGCACTTCCCGAGTCTCTAGCCCTCCCAGCCGATGCCCACAATCGTAAGTCACGAGTCAGAAGCACTTGCGGTGATCCGAGACATTGCAACGGTGGATGCATTTTCCACCATCCCTAGAATGCACAGACACACAAACAAGTGTCCGAGCTTGTTTTGGGACCAGGACTAGGTCACTAGCTTTGTAAAAAGCAAATGGAGAGAAAGAGCAGTAGCAGAAGCAAGATCAACGTGTGCTGTGACGTGGAATGTAAGTGCTGTCTTCCTCTCCACAGCCTCGGAAGACCTGCGGCGCAGCTGTCGAAGCCAAATTTAGACGGCCAGGTATCGCTATGCTGGTAAGGGATGTACTGTACGAGTAGTCATCCGAATGGTGAACATGCAGCGCGTGTCGCCGCCATCAAGTAAGGCCGATGCGAGACGCCCTCGAGGACAAGGATTTGGCTACTTCTCGGCCCTCTCTGACAAAATCTCTGGAAAGGTGAAACTCAAGGAGCTTTCGTGTTTTATTTAGGCTACATGACTTCAGAATTGATCTGGAACTTCTGTCTGTCTTTATGCTCCCGAACACAGTGGCAAGGGAGCCAATGTGTTATTGGCTGCTATTTGCCCTCAGATTGCCTCTTTAGTGGACCACTACCTGCAAGCATGTGCGATTAACATGCCAAGAACGGATTGTCAAGGAATCCTGCAAGCGTATATGCTTGACAGACAGATGTGATGTCGCACTGATTGCTGCACAACTACGTGGCCTGATGCATGGGCACAATCGCGGCAACAAGGGTCTTAGACAAACCGGGTATGCAAGCAAATTCTACAGCTGGAATCAACATCAAAAAGGAAACTGAGTTTCAGCACATGGCTAGGTTAAGGTAATCCCATGAAGGCCATGGACTGAGGAAGGCGAGCACGGAATCATGGGCACTCTTTGGTTACATCATGAGCATCCGATGGGGTAGCTAATCCCAACATTTCATCTCCGAGGAGGCATGAAATCTGGAGCCGTGCAAGGGGTTTGATAGGTTGCTATCGAATTGGTCGCGTGTGTTGCCTGCACGTTGGCTACCCACAAGCTGTGGCGATAAAGCAGTGGTCTAGGATGTGTCCCTTCGAGTGCATGGGGTTCTCTGCCGCCTGCTGACGACCGCCCTCGGCAGCCAGACAGCAGGACAAGCTTCGGCTGGACGACCGCGCCACTACTCCGTCCGTCACTACTTCCCATCTCTTTTGCGGCAGGCCTTTAGTCCCTTGGTGCAGACCTGCCTTCTTGAAGAACAGGCAGCAAAGGAAGCCACTCTTGCCTGCCGCCAGCATCTATGAACATGAGCAGGTAAAGCCAACGATCTCTTTCTCCCCATCTTGCCAAGTGATTGGGAAAGGCAGCGTTCGGGCCTTTGTCGTCTGCATTACGAACAGCCCTGCCATCTACGGCCTCAGCGAGCTTCTCCAAGGTAGCATTCCAGGAACACAGTGAGCCCTATGGGAGACCAGAATTTCGGATGGTAGACTTCGTGCTAGAACAAGAAGTACTGGGCTGCTTGGAACTGAGAAGGCCGCTTTCATCTCCTTATCACCACTGTCAAGTGCTCTGACGCGCTGCGTTCGCACAGCAAACGAGTCGAGATGGCAAGGCTTCCAGTTCTTGGGCCAAGCTGCACCACCCGGGCTGGACTGTCCGTACCTTATCTGAGTCGATTGGTTGGGGTGCGCGACGACGCCTCAGCCCTGCAGCTGTTTAAGGGCACCGCTCCGTAGGCTTGTTTTTCAATGCCCCTGCAACGTCAATGTCCTGCAACAACTGAGCTGTGCTTGGAGATGACTGTCAGGGTGGTAAGTAGGCATCAACAGCGGACATCACGTGTTTGCAGGCCGCGCGCGGCCATGGTTAGCACATGCCCTCGCGCGGCCTATGCTCACGGCTCCTTTTCACCAACATCGGTACTTGACACCGTGCATGTTTGCATCTAACCATCACCAGAACGTCCAAACAGCAGACCAATGCGCAGAGGACGCGGAGGTGCACATTAAACGGCTGCGACGCATGTGGTTGATGTGTAATCATTACTCAAAGATTGCCCAGTGACGTCAAACAAGCAGGCACCGACTAGCCAGTTCAAAACCTGAAATCCGGCCTCTAGGTCGTCGTCTTCGTCTTTCTTACTGTTCCTTGGCACAAGCCAAGGAACAGGCAGCATCTCCAAAAGCGATGTATCTGTATCTACTTCCCATGAGATCGGAGGCCGTCGATGCATCACTGCAGGTGCGACGAGCTACGTGCAAAGGCTTTGGGAAGCACAGGGCAACAGCTGCCCAAGACACATGTCATAGCACAACACGGATCTGAGATTCCGGCTCCTTCTCTTCGCCCCAAATATCCGAGTCCCTGAGACAAGCGAGTGTCTGGACAAGTGAGTGATGGTGTAAGAGAAAGTATGCCACAGCTCTCATGCTTCAAGCAACAAGTTACAAGCATGTGCTCAGTGTCGCGTGCCCACGAGCTCGATCACTCGCTAAGTCCCACGCGAGTCGCTGAAACCAGTTCCTGCAGCTCCCTGGTCGACGGCAGTGCAAGACAACAATTAAAAGCAGCCCCCCTGCGATCTCGTTCAGTTCTGCGAGCTCGAACTCAGCTTCCGACGTCGCCGAGCCCCTCTGAGGCCACATATCGATTCAGAAGCAGCCTGAAGATGAAGGGTGCGAAGATGGTGGCCTGGCGCCGACTTCGGAGACATGCGTTGGCCAGCATACGTGCTTGCCACGTATGCCACAACACACCCTTGGATTCTCGTGCGATTCTTGTGACCCCCACTGTCGTCTACTGAAAGCCCATCTTGGACCTGTTTGGCACAGTTCTTCTTATGACAGACAGTGAGGAGGCGCTCCCAGCTCTCTCTCTCTCTCTCTCTCTCTGTCTTCTCTCTGCAGCCGGTTCGTGCTGTGCAGGGAAGGATCGAACAAAGCCGAAGTACTTGTGAAATTTTCGGCAGCAGAAGCAGTCTGCCCTCCCTCCCTTCGTCTGTGCTTTCTTGACAAGTGTCTTCCTCCTCAGCTTGGGGCGCTTTACCGCTCATAAGCGTGCCAGCTTTCGCATAGAGCAGGGCCCAAATCACTATGGAGAAGGTCCTTAGAAGACTCGATGCGGCCAAGGGAACGCTGTGGAAAGGTCGCAGCACACAAGTCTACGCCCGTCCTACCGCCTGCACTTTTCTGGAGAGCTCCCCTGGCTGCGCCAAGATGCCCTGCATCCAGCATCCCGGCAGAGAGCGCCATTTGTGCGATCAAGTACCTTCCGAGACATGTTCCGTTGCGAGTAAGAGTCATGGCCATATAGCAAGCCAGGTGCCGCACGCGAACTCAGCTCGCCCGACCATGGCCCAACCAATGACCCAGCGCGCTTTGCCCATGAACGGTGCGCAAATTACCTGCAGGCTAAGAAGCCCTCTTTGCAAAATTCTGCTCTGGCAAGGCGAGAGGCTGCAGCCCGGTGAGGCTTTGTGCCCTGCAAAGATCTCTACTGCACATATCTGAACTCTCGATGGACCGCCTTGGTTCCAATGCACGCGAAGATCCCCATGATGCTGCCTGCACACGAGGTAGCTGCTCTCCGCTTTACTCGCGATATTCGTCGTGAGAAGGCAGAGATCTTGTGCCAAGACTAATAGCCTGCACACGGACGGACTGCCAAAGAGCAAGTAGATATTCAACTCCGTTCTGACGAGAAGAAATCGTGCATTGCATTAGTCGCGAGAGCTGCTGCAAACCCATGAGCATCCCGGCACTGGCCTTTCCAGAAGGCTTCGATAGACATCAGCTGCTGCAAGGGGATGGTGAAAGCCACGGTCCCGGCGAAGAAAATGCCTCGAGCATTCCGTCACGTTTCCAGGTGATCCTCGTAAGCTCCGATCCTAATCATCCATCCATCACAGGCCCCTGGCGGATCATCCAGGAGGTCACACGCTTTGTCTGCTTCACCCAAACCTCGAACAAGCACCCTCCACCACGGGTGGTCTTCGACGCCATCCACTGGGGCACTGGCATGGTGGGCGTGATGAGGCGGATTCAGGCAAGCGAAAGACATCCCTGCGATGAAGCAACCCCACCTCAAGGCCGAGACACGGTTGCTTCACACCTGTGGAAAGCCATCACATAGCTTTCAGTTCCCCGCAGGTGCGTTCCGAGGAAGTGGGTGATCGTGGCATACACAAAGAGCAGAGCCTCAGATCTTGTGGAAAAGGACAAGCAAGAGGAGCCGGCACAGCCAAAGCGTTGCTTGAGAAGTTTCCAAAGCAAAGCTCGGCATGCCGGAACGTGCTTTCATGCATCGTTCGCCGCGCCGTTAAGAGCAAAGAGTCGCTCTTGGGGACTATCGTGGGACGCTCTGAGAACCAACATGTGTAACATGAGACCTAAACCCCAGTCTTTCACGCGGGTATGTGTCATCTCCGAAACGCCTCCGGCTAGCCTGGTCATAGCCCGACCAACTCACGAAATCAAGGTACCAACTTTGTGGCTTTCGATTCTGCAGATGTCTGAGTGTCGCACGAACATGAAGAGAAAGAGGGCCTCAACCACTTCGAATCTGTGACACGAATGGAAGAGTTGCTACTCGCTGCCTCGTCCTGCGCAGAGATCTTCGCTTGTGCGTCCTTCTTCTTTGGTACCTGTGACAGTTAAGTGGTAACGCTGCTCCTGCCACAAGTTCAAAGCGGCGCACCCTTGCCAGAATGTATTGGGGCAGGAACTTTGGCCAGAAACTTGGCAGGTCAGAACTGCAGCTCTACTCGCCAAGATGCAGTCACCTTCCGGTTCCAAGGCTCTGACTTTACTGCCAACCACATGGCAAAAAGCATGAAGGCCACTCCAATGATCGGAGCGATCTGGCGGGGCGAGGCGAGGCGTCTTTGCGCTCTTCCAATGCTCAGCCGGGGTCAGCGAAGGACAATTAAGTCACCGGCCACGGTCTTGAACATGTCGAACTCACCGCCCAAGCCTTGCATCCCCGCTTTGTGCAGTCCGTCCGCGCTACAGCCCATAGAAACATCTGCAGCTCCCTGTATGTGGAACACTCCGAATCACCGAGAAGAAGACTGAACAACACGTTGAAGAGCACCAGGGAGAGGATGTCGTCCTCGATTGTTCATGCGGAAGCATGCGAACCGATCATGTTTTATGCCTTGAAAATTGCAGCTTCGTCAACTGGGTCGTGTCAGCTGGCCGCCACTGGCTTCGATTCTGTTTCTCAGCTCGGAACCACGAAGGCTGCGGTGATGATGGCCTGCGACAGGGACACAGAAAGACATGACTGGCGTGATTTCAACTCGCCTCCGATGCGCAGCCCTGGCTCTGGCCTGGCCAAAGTTCTCCTGGAGGACGCCTGCCTCGCCGAGGAGACGCAGCGCGATGCCCACACCTGAGAGGGGCTAGCACGGGCAGAGGATCTGTTATCTCGAACAGCCGCGCACTTGTGGGAGCCAGCGCCGTCCCTGCGGAGATACCATCTGGCCTAGGGGCTCGCAGATGTAACTTGCAGCCTTCTTCTCTACAGTAAAAAAACGGCCGTGTCTGAGAATCAGGCATGAAGGGTCGTCCAAAGAGCACCGTCAAAGCGCTACCAACGATCTGAGGCACGGAACTTTCATTGCAGCACTGCTCGGCTTCACTGGGCCAGTGCAGATTTGCCGAGTGCAGTCGCTGCGAGTGACTGGGGTACCGACCAGTGGAAGGATCGTGCCAAGGACAGCGACGCAGCAGGCAGGCAGGCCGACGATCTGGCCAAAAGAAGCTTGCTGCTTCTAAGTCGATAAGATCCCATGACTCCACCGGGCGGGATTTTACGACGCACGGCTTCCAAGTATCGACACTTGAAGTATGTGAGAGAAGGTGAAAAAGCAGCGGGCTCGAGCAGAGCACCTGGCGGCAGGGCCGTGCCTTGGCTTTCTCGAAATCGAAATGCATTCCGCTTTCGAAGATCATCAAGCCAACACCTGAAGAGAGAAAGAGAGAGAGAGACAGAGAGATTGTGTGTGCGTGTGCGTGTCTGTGTGTGTCTCTTCCGCACCCTCGCTGCTCTCCTGCCTGCGTGGCCGATCAAAGTGAAGAAGTCGGGGAAGCTGCCACAGCTCTCGGACACTTCCTGGACGCCACAGTGCTATGGGGTACAACATCACCACAACCGGCACGCACTGAGTTGAAGGAAAGAAGCGGCCATAAGCTCACAGCCCCCGACGTGTTGAGACACTGGTTTGCTTACATGACAAGCACGCGAGGCAGTCATGCTCGCACTCTTTCACCAAGCACTCAGAGTAGCTGTGATAGTGGCCTCGGGAAAGGGAATCACGTCCAGAGTTTCGCAGAAAGAAGAAACCGGGATCATTCCACATTCGAGACAATCATCATATGTGAGCTGCGCCCAGCTGGGGGCCTGACCACCAGACAGCCGCCTGCAGCATCATGCGACAAGAGTCCACATCCCGCACCATGCTCGAACCACCGAAGCATCTCATCTTCCCCTGCTTTCTTCTTGCCCCGCTGGTCCGTGCCACTGCTGCTACACACTCTGCAGCAAAGTTGGATCATGAGGATATCAATAACAGTATAGTGGCAATCACAACCGCAAACACACCATGATGTAACTGTCTTGAAGAAATGCGACATAGACTTTCTACAGGTGGCCACGCCACTGGTGCGATAATGAAGGACGATGTCTGTTGTACTGTCATCAGTGACGCTGGCAAGCCGACTGCCACCCTTGCATTTCGTGGCATTTCTACTTCACAGGCTTCAAGATGTTAGAAGTTTCGGCTACAGGATATTCACAACGGTGTTCTGCCTCAATACTTGGCCGTCAAACAACCTTGCAAAACCGCAAGACAAGACTGCCGTGTCGAAATTCTCCAATAGCTAGAGGCCCACACAGCATTGGAATTCATTGATCACTGGTTTGCCGGACAACAAAACCCTGGAAGTTAGAACTTCCCAATCGACGATTTGCCAAAAGACGAAACCCAAGTGATCCAGCGGAGGGTTGCTCAAGAAAGAAGAGTCGTTGCACTGCGCCCTTGCACATGCCTGAGCTAAAATGCTCAGCTAAACCTTGCGTTCACCCTTGCGTGAGATTGAAATGAGAGATGATCACCGAAACACCAGTTTGAGAGACACGATTTCCGACTGTGGCCAAGTCGAAAGTGCAGGGACTTTGACTTTCACGACATCGAACGATCTGACAGCGAAAGTTAGCACGGGAGTGGCGGCTCAGACAAGCTTTGCCCATACAGCTAAAGCCCAATCGAAAACAATGCAGCGCACTTGCCTGTCATACAGGTTAGCCGGCTACTGGAGCAACCGCTATACGGAAGGCGCAGGCCTTTTGGGGGCAGGGTTGAACAGAGAACGGATGGAGCCCGATCAAGCTTCGAAACGCAGCACGAATCCCACACGACAACACACTCTCAACTTGCCATCCCTGTGCGCCTGTGACTCGAGCCATGTCCACCTCAGCATCTAGCAATCAGGAGAGGATGGGTCATCGTCAAGGTGAACACGTGTTTGTTCATGAGGTGTCCCATAAAGGATCCGAGGCATGCTCGAACTTATGAGCCTGCGCCTAGAAGTCTCGGCTCCAGGCTGTCGTGGCTGTCGCTGGCATGGCTGTCGCTAGAGTGGCTGTCGCTGGCGTGGCTGTCGCTGGCGTGGCTGTCGCTGGCGTGGCTGTCGGAGTGGCCTTCATGCAGGCTTGATCAAACTCCACAAGGCCACACTTCGCACTGTTCTGCTTTAGCGGTGGTGCATTGCACTGTTCTGTTCTGTCGACGGCATCAAGCAAAGCCACGCTGACAATCCACTTTGTGCGGAGGCATTGCCCTCGTGGCTTCTGCAATCTGCCATAGTCTCAAAAAGACCGCAAACCCCTGCCCTTTGCACCCAGTGATCGGGAAAGCTCGGACACAAAGAACCTCCTGTACCAACTTTACTGTACCAACTACAGCTATAGTGGTGCGACTAACCCCCGCGAAACTAGACCCCTCAGACTGTCAGCCTGATCTGCGACTCCGGTCTCCTGGTTCTGGTGTACGTACTCGGTCAGTGTGACCAACTACCGCGTGCCTTCTTCTACCTCGGACCTACCATAGAATGACTCTTTCTCCCTGTCGCTCATGCTGTCTATACAACACGCCCTTTGAACACAATAGGCCTGCTGAATGGCTTCCGTCGTCCATGGGCATTTCAGCGGCATGCTCGCTGCTGTGTTCTCCAGCGCTGTGGTCGTCGGACCCATGCGCACCCTGGCAAAAGCAGCTACCCGATTCTCAGCATCCACCCGTTCAAGGTGCAACGTGAGCACAGCCTCCATGGGCTGTGCCCCGCCAACATAGTCAACGGTCATGTTGAACAAGCCGCTGCCCTGGGTTGCAGAGCGATGGCAGACGCTGCCTCCCTTCACCGGTGCTAAGGCAAGAGCGTGGCTGCCATGGCCATGGTCTCCATGAGCTGGGCGCAACGGAGGCCATACCGCCACACCCACACTTTGACAAGAGGTCCAATGTCCTTCAGCTTAGCACCGGGCCATAGTCTGCAGGATTGCAGACGCCCAAACCGGCAATTCTTCCCAATGTCTCGGCGACAACGCAACGCTAGCGAGAAATCATTGACCATCGTCACCCCCACTGAACAAGACGACTGCTAAACAAGGCCCTACTCTAAGCGAAAGCAATGGAAGTCCCGAGAATAAGCGCTGCACCGGTCCCAAAGACAGTCCATGCCTGGGCATCACGACAAGAGTTGTTGCTGCTTGCGGGATCAGTTGTGCGGCACCGAACTTGCACTCGCAGCCCTACCCATGGCGGAAGAAGGCTTGTGGTCGGGGCCGTTGGGGATGGGGTCATCAGCCGAGGTTCGCGATGCGATGTTCCAAATCGTCAGGCGCAGTGCAGTCATCAACTCGCTTGGTCTCGCAAACCTCGGGCCGTCGGATCCATATATGAAGAGTTTTCTCGACAGGTTGGAATCGGTTAGAAGCATGTTGCAGCAGGTGAGGTGCTTAGCTGAGATTGGAACGGTGTAGACGGGATCGACCAAGCCGAAACCCCTGTGGCGCTCGGACAATGAGACCGTGAGACTCCGTGGTCCCTGTCCCTGGCGGCCCTGGTGGCGCCTGGGGCCAAGAGCAACTCCGACGGTGATCTCCAGGACGATGGAGGAAATCCTCGAGCGCGAGCGCGAGCATGCGCTTGCCGCAGCTTTTCTGGGATCCCGGTCGGCTGAGTCCCGTGCCCCAACAGCCGAGAGACTTTGCTGGCTGTCCATGCGGCCCTGTCAAGAGATGTTGTGCTTGCAGGTGTTCAGGACAGCAGAACATCTAACATAGCAATTTTGGGGGCAGCGATGCTCTAGAAGTGTTTCGAATTCGCGATTGGCAACTGGCGTGCTTGACAGCAGGTGCCCACGCAACAGAGAGGGCTACATGCATGCCGCCTTGAGCATTGTTGGTGTCTGAATGCTACTTCGCCAGACCCCCCTGCGATGTCACTCTGAGCGCCCTTGCCCAAGGAAGCCCGCGATGCTCAACATCGCGATGTAGCTGCTAGCGCCTTCGACATGCTGCTTGAGACTTGCGCGTCAGCTGCCAGAAGCCTTGCTTTACATGCTGCGATCTCTGACCCTAGCATGCATCACGTGCCTCCCATGGTGACAAGAGTAGAAGGACCTGGCAGGACTCAACGAATACTGACCAGGTCATTGGAGGGGATGCCATGTGCCTCGACTTTGGAGGGAGACGACAACGTTTAGTCAAGTCCTGCGAAGGCTCGCAGCTGAAAGCTCATCCGAATCCCACGACGCCGTAATTACAATTGCCGAAGCCACACTTGGCTGCCGCCCCGTCCCCTTCTCTACACACCCGGAGAACTCGGGGCCCCGGGTATCGGTCCTGAAGTCAGGAATCCAGGGGCACAACTTCTGTCGGAGCCGCGACGGCAGCACACAACTAGAACATCAATGACGGACAGAGGCAGCTCAAAGGATCTGTCCAACATCACACGCATGCTTCGACTTCGATGCGACCGCGTCTCCATTTCCCTCTTCTTTCGCAACATGCAGCTCAGTCTGCTACATCTCCAAGACTTGGACACAGTGCAATTACTGCATCGATGAACAACATGAGCATGTCTTCCCTGGCGGTGCGTTCATCGCAGCCCATGTTGGACCATGTCTTCACTGCGCACGGAGTATTGTGCCGTCTCTTCGCCAATCTCACACTGACCGGTCTGGCGTACCTCCAAAAGGAGTAAGGCTTTGCCTGCAACCTCACTGCCGTTCCAGAGTCCTCAGCGTCAGGCTGCACGGGTCCCACAGGCCGAGACTGAAAGGGCTTGAAGGGCTTGAGGCGGCTTGAGGCCCTGTCCAGCTGGCGGTTGGAGCACCTCTGCCCGCACGGGGTACGCATCGCGGCACGAAGCTGCCTGGCAACCGCCATAGAAGTGCAAGGCTGGGTGCCCAAGCAGATGTGAGGTCCGTTCAGGTCATAAGTCATCAACGTTTACACCGCTATCCTCGAAGAAGTGTAAACTTAATTCCAACACCAACAACTTTTGAGAGAGCGTGCAGTGGTTCCAACGGCTTTCCAAAACGAATCTCTCCTAGCAGTCCTCACGGCCAAGAACCGTCAGCGTGTCGTGTTTTGAACACAGATGAGTTGCATCGCGAAGTCCAAAAAAAACTGTCGACTGGCAGTGGTAACTGCCAGACGAATTTTAGTGATGAACCTGCTGCAATTCTGCAGTGGCTGAAGATGTCTGAGCTGCTGTCCAGCTTTCTGGCGCGGCAGAGGTTTCCATAAGGTCTGAACTGTTCATTCAGCTGGAGCCAGAATGCCAAAGGATGTTCAAAGCTGTGACTCTGACCGTCTGCCATTATGGCGAAGATCATATGGTCACAAACACCCCGAAACACTGACTGAGTGTGCTCCCCAGCAGGCACAAAAGCCCGGCTAACTGGTCGGCCCGACTTGTAACAATCGGTAACTCGCAAACTCTTGTGAAGGTGTTACAGTCCTGTACAGGACGACCTGCAGAGTTAGCAGGGATATGGTGCCACGAGATGAAAGAAGCACGACTGCTGCCCACGCCGTGGCTCCTCGAAGCGTGCATCTCAAGCTCCTCAACAGCTGTCAGCCTCAGCCAGGCGCATGCAGGACGGCTAGCGGACCAGCTCAAGACCTGTCTTCCAAAAGTTGCAGTTTCTTTGACATCCCGGCTTGGGACAGGCGAGAGAGTCACACAAACTCTTAGAACCGTTTAGGTGTCTTACCTGCCCAGGCGCAAGGTTTCAGGAGCCCGCAACCGGAGTTGCTAACAGGTCATGGAAGGCAGTGCTGTCATGAAGGGCAGCGGAGTTGGCGGCTGCACCCTTGGTGGTCACTAACCATCATCAGGCTAAAAGCTTGGGTGGTGGACTCTCCATTCTTAGTTTTGCCGCAGCATTACACGAAGGAGAGAACCTGGACTGTTCTGCATGCCAAAACGCACCATCCCTCGACTTGGTGCGCTTGAGCATCTGATCAGGAGGAAGATCCTCTCAGCTGAGTTCACTTGGTGGAAGCTTGAACAAAACAGCACAGAATCAACCTTGAAGGCTAGCAATGCACCAGATGTGACGCCGGAGCGACCAGCACGAACGTGCAAAGCATGTAGACGTTCTTTCGGGTGCACAAGTAATACTGATCCAGGGAATCGATAATGACGATGCAGGCCAAGCGTCTGTGTTGACCACCGTCTGATTCATCTCGTGTATGAAATACCGTGCATAGATAACCTCAGCCAAGTCTCGTATGAGAGCATTCCTACGCGGTATCGTTCCGAAATCTCACATCCGAGCATTGGCTAGTTACTAGGCCCTTGCCAAGAAGATTCACCAAATCGCTAAACAGCAGCTTGAATCAGGGCCAAACCCTAAGATGGCCGAGCTCGATGCTTGACGCCCTGGAAAGTGCCGTTTGGCTTGGTGCGGGCTCCGCAAAGCTAGTTCGAGGGACCAGTTTGGGGCTGTCCGGACCAGATGGGATGCCAGAGCTAAGCCCAAATGCATTGTTTAGGCGCCCGCCCCAGAATACATTTGCGCTTTGTCGCAATACGAAGCACGAGACACCAGACTTTTGACTTCGGCCCGCTCAGATGCGGGTTTTCAGGCCCAGACTTAACAAGTTTGAAGCATGTTCGTGCGGATTGGGGTGGGGCGGGAGAAGGCAAAACTGCTCAAGCCAAGACCAGCTGCAGCCGTGCCGAAGAATGTAAAAACTGCTCTTGGGTTTACCGTCTCGGCGCAGGACGGCGTGAAACACCAAAAGCGCTCATTTCTTGGATTAGCCGCATCTTCAAAGACGTGCGGCATCGAATGCATGGCTGGAGGCTGAGAGATATCTAGCCTGGTCTTCCACTGGACGAGAGATTGAAGACGCTTGAAATCAATCTTGGCCATCATTGGCGAACGAAGCTAAGACGCAGACATTGGCAAAGGCTTGTCCTGTGCACTGAACCTTGTACAAGGATTAAGGAAGCCTGAGACAGAGCTGCTGCTGAGAAACTACATCGCAGAATGTCGGCAAATCCTCGACGGGACGAGACGTACACAAATGGCCGACGCACCCGTGCACGCCCCGAGCGTCCACGCGCGCATGTTACACGTGCATCACAGCTCCTGCTGCACCACACGGCCAAAGTCCTCGCTCTTGATTGCCAGAATCTGCGAGTCCTTTGCTGTAAGAACATATTCGTCCAACAAAACCCTGTTCTACCTCTCAATAAAATGGTCTTCACTAAAATGTCAAGCGGCTGTTGTCCCAGAAAGGCGACCGGTGTGTTGCCACGAAGTCCTTTGAAGGATTGAAGCAGCTATGCCTACTCCTGTGCTGATGTCACATCCCAATCCCCGGTTCTGATTTGGTGCATCATCCATTCGCCTATTGTCGAATCTTGGCGACCTTGTGCATTGACGTTTTCTACATGGCTTGGGGGGGTGGTGGGGCCCCCCGGAAACTATTCGAGTATTTTTGCTATGGCCGTGCGCACGAACGACGCGCGCTTTGGCGCCTTCTGTGAAGCTCCCCGTAGCAGTCTTAAAAGGGCAATATACTTGAAGTTAGCTCCAAAAAAGGGCGATGTGGTCCTGCCAAATTTGTGGATAATGTCTGGATGTCACAACTTCTAGCCAGTAGGGGCATTTCCTCCCTCTGCGCTTGCCCTGTGTGAGGATTCGATCCTTATACTGTTCGAGCATAGGATTCGTTTGCGGCCAGACGTGTCCTTACCAATACGTCAAGGCCGCTGAAACCGCCTGGAAACATTGCTGAGGGACGCATATTTTGAACTGGTTCAATCTTCATAGTTGGCTTGTGGCGCTCTACTTCCCCGTCATTTGCAAGTCTCCAAACCACGGCAAAAAAAACGGATGCGACTGCCATCTACCAACTGCACGGAGACTTCTGCAGAACGACATGGGAAACTATGACTAGTGACTACATGTCAGACAGGTTGACAGATGCCAAGGTGCCAAAGGGCGTGCTCGCTGATCCACGACCCCGACGACAGTTCCAGCGACGAATCCTTGATTCGTCAAAACGGGCGCACAAGCACGGTGAGTTGCAGCCCAATAACTACTACACCCACTGCTGGAAGCTGCAGTGATTCCCAATTGAAACACTTTGTTCAGGATCAGCAGACCGGGCACTCGATTCTTGTTCAAGCCCTCGTTGGGCATCACCTGGTTCCGGTTCCAGCTCGACCGGCAACAGCCTGAGTGGCAAGCGGACAAGGGAGAGAGCTGCTTTGATTGCTTTGATTCGATATGCTTTGATACGTTTCCAGACAACCGAAAGCTGAAGCTTGGACGTCCGTTTCTCTGTATTTGCCGGTGGGCTGCTTGCTGCTCCCCGTGCTAACGTCAGACATCATAAGTTGGGCCATTACCTGAAGAGATATGTCTGCGCTTGCTTCTAGCCCCTGAACGACTCTTGGTGCATTTGGTTGTGAAACTGGAAAGGAGTGTGCATGCATCTGCCGTCGGGGCCCACTTTGCTCGAGCCATTTTCGTTGATGTCATGCGCGTGTTATTCTGCGCCCCATAGATGATGAACTGGGATCGCCAAATGAGGGGGAGTGTTGAAGATCTATGATGAACTGGAATGGCCAAAAGGGAGGGTGTTTATATATGATGACCAGGAATCTCCAGATGAGGAGGCCAGTTCAAGATATATGTTGAACCGGGATCGCCAAGTAAGAGGGCGTGCTTAAGATATACATATATATATATATGATGATGATGATGAACCGGGATAAAGGACGGTGCATGTTTCAGATATGTTTGATGAACCGGGATCGCCAAGTGAGAGGGGCTGTTTAAGATATATGATGAAACGGGATCACCAAACGAGGGGGCGTGTTGAAGATCTGTGATGAACTGGAATGGCCAAACGAGGGAGTGTTTAGGATATATGGAGCCGGGATAGCCAAATGAGGGGCCAGTTTAAGATATATGTTGAACCGGGATCGCCAAGTAAGTGTGCTGAAGATATGATGAACCCAGCCGGGCGGGCCGCGTGGCCGCGTGGCCGCGGCGGCATGGAAACACTACTTTGGTGAAGTTAGACAGCAATAGCAATTCTGACGGACAAGACAAGAGACGCGATCAAACTGGTACTCGAGATTGGCAAGAGTTCTCGCCAACACAGGCGAGCTCGGAATCAAGAAGCTGCGTCCACGACAGGGCAGAGTTGGAAGCACGCTCCGTTGCAGACGACCTTCGACCCTGAGCGAAGCTGAGATGTTGCAGCCAGGTCGCAGAGGCGCTCACTGATCGTCTCTTTCTGGACCGAGTCTCTCCCTGCCGCGCAGTGGGGAGCTGTGCTGAGAGGCTGAGAGTCCCAGTGTATCACGATCGGAACATGCACTCAAACCGCAATCTGGCAGACGGGACTCAGAAGCCATGTCGAACTGTTGGGTACAGCGAAAGCGTCGGTTCTCACTTCCGAGGCGAATCGAACACGACACAAGCCAAGACAGAACCCTTCCAATTCCCAGGGTATCCTCCAGCAATCTCCACGTCCATGGAGTATCGCAGCTTCCCAGACTCACACATGTACATGCCTGAGAGACCAGAGCTCCTAGTCTCGACTCGCTTTGGCTTCGCTTTGCAGACAACGTACGTACTAGGTTTCGCATGCCGGCCATGGAGCCGTGAAGGATGCATAAGGATACCCCACAGAGCCATGGATCAACATCGGCAAAAGTGATGTCTGTCTTTGACCTGGCTAGAGGCTGGAAGCGACCGCGCCGACTTCGAAGATTGCATCGCCAGCCAAGATGTGCTGCCTGAGCGAAGAGGGGGTACTAGCAGCAGTGCTAGAGCATAGAAGGCGACAAACTAATGCTTCACGGGAGCTCGTGCACGGCTTCATAGCCTTGCAGAGGCGGGCAGAAGCAAAAGGGCAACCGTTCGGTGCCCCGACGAGAGGGCCCCGGCCCCACATCCGACAGTAGGACTGACACCCTTCTCGACACTTGGAGGCCGAGCGGCAGAGGTCTTCCATCGCATGGCTCGAAGAGATCTTTATCTTCGAGAAGAGGTCGTGATGAACCAGCGTCGGCGTCCTGCGACTCTCAGCTCGTCGACACATCTTTGCACTGCGGATTCATGCTTTCTTTGCTGAAGGCAATCGAAACGAGGAGAGGCAGTAATCGAAACCTCTGGTCACCGTCTTGATAGCTGAGGAAACCGGACACCACTGTAAAGAAAACCAGAGACCTTCAACCCAAAACCCTCCAGCAATCCAACAACAAACAAGATGCCGGTAAGCCTCGACCTTCTGCCGCGAAGCATTCCTGAAAATGCTAATCCTCAGGCTCTGAACCTTACAGCCTGTAGCCCTAACGCACCAAGCCCCAACAGGATGCACCCTGATGAATAGCTGTCATTGAAAGGTCTTGCTTCGGCACGGTTGTAAGACCCTGAACCTGATTTTGGACAGTGTCCGGCGTAACCCACTGAAAGCTCAGCAGACACCGAAACCTCGCAAAGCGGTCCTCGCCGTATGATACCTGGCTCACGTGCTGGATATTCGCACGATACGCAGAGGCTTCGATGCACGGCTGAGATATAGTACATTGCTGCGCCTTAGGGGCGCCTCTATTTGTGTCGAGAGGCAGCAGTCGGAGCAGCTCCTCCGGCAACGCCGCCTCCAGGACCTGCACGGGCTGCCGACCGCCGCACGCTGCGCGCCCGCCGCACACTGCGTGCGCTGCAACACACGTTCCGTGCCTGAAGGCTGGTCTTCCACTTCACCCGCTCCTGCAGGAATGACCGACCCTTCTGCCCGCTTGACTTTGCGACTGCGATCGCCCACACGGATCCGTCAACAAGTGCGGTGTTCTGGGATTCATAATGATTCATGCAAATCCACTGCATGTAGATACCAAATCGAGAAAGCAAGCCGGTTAAAGGGGTGTATCCGCTGCCAGCATTGATCCGCAGCCAGGTCAAAGCACTATTAACCGCAGAGCCCTGATCTGAAATGCTGGCCGGAGGAAGTGGTCCCATAAAGCTAGCGGGAAATGATTCACGCCTACTGCCTACTGCATTGGCCCTGATGCCCAGCTCCTCTTCTCGTTCCTGGGCTGCAGATCGCAAGGAACTTCAACAGCCTGCACCTCCTGATAATGCATGTACCTGTGAGCCGAGCATCAATGTACTTCTTCAGCCGGACAGTAAGGGCCGCATTGATGCGGTGTGTGGCTGCATAGTCGCCTTGCGTGCAGCTCTTTGCACACGCATTTGTTCAAGCCTTGAGGATGCAGCAGAACGCTTCGCAACTGTTGCAGCACGCAGGGACTTTGCCAACTTCACCGAATGCACCCGAGACTCTGATGGCTCCCAGCTTTCTGCTCCGTTCTTTCCTCCGTCCGCGCGAAAACAATGCTCTCAAATCTTCTTGGAAGAGCAGCCTGAGGCCTTGCAAATGTATTTTGCTGCTAAACCAGGAGATTTACTTTGTGCAAGCCTGCCTGGCATACACCCATAGGCCTTGCCTTAACTCCTTGCAGGGTCTCGTGTAAATTGAACGATCTTCACTGCATCCAGGATTCCACATGCGCGCCAACTTGGCCATCGTGTTTGTCACATAACCTCAGAAGCTGACAGTCGATGGAGACATACGGGAAACCCGGGGATTTCTTGCACGGAGCAGCTGATGAAAATCGAAGAGAACAGGAGTGATCCGAAGCTGGCGACCTGGGCTTCGGGCACAGGGACCGGACCACCGAAAACCATGAGAAGGCGCGTAAGATTCCGACGAGCGAAAACATTCGCTCTTGCGGCAGCCGCAGCTTCCTGGGCTGAGAGATGTGGCAGTTGCAGAGCGTGTGTCGGCCTTTCGTGTGCTACCAGCAACCTTCTCTATCCACACAACCCGAGGAGCATGTTGTCTCGAAGCGAAATGGGGTGCAACCTGCTCAGTCACGACATCCTGCAACATAGCTGAGGCAACCAACCCCGCCTCGACAGTGACCACTGCATGCTCTGGAGATACGTGGTTCCTCGCAACAAACCGTCCAGCATGTCGTTTGGGCGTCTTTAAAAATATGAAACAGCACGCCCAAAATCAACAGAAATTGAACAGATCAAGCAGGCATTTGAATCGCGCGGGCGTTGTGGCTCAATCCACGCCGGTCCTAGATCCTGGCCGTACAATCCTTCAGTGTAGACCCATCCTTCTTCCTGGCCGGATTGAGTATGCAACAGACCTCGCTATGCTTTGTGCACTCCAGCCCAGGGCTCTAAAGTTCGGAACATATGCGTCTTCTGCAACAGCACTGTGTCTTGCTGATCTCCACGAGCAGCTGCATTCATCTCTTGCACAGCTTGAGACTTGAAAACAAGCAAAGCATAGCAAAGCACAGGCCTCGCTACCAAGCCAATACCAAACCTGAAAACAAGCCACGGAGCATTGCTGATTGTCATGACGAGACTGAGGAGACTTCGACTCCAAAGCAGACATGGGGAACCGGAGGAGATTCCCACCGCATGGTCTGGAGCCCAAGGCACGCATGCGAGGACATGGGTCAGCAGCATCGTCGAAACGAAAAGCTGGACGACATTGATCATGAAAGTGACCTTGCTGAAGCATACTTCCCTGAGACGGCTGCTCCTGCACTTCAGATCACTTCAGCCTAGCAGCGATTTCTCCTGCCATCCGCTGCTTTAAGTCATCGAAGAGGCGCTTCCTTGAGTAGCACAGTCAACAAAGCTGAACCCCTTGGCCTTCCAGAAGTCCGAACCCTGGGAACTGCCCTATGCTACTGATCCAAGCCCGCTACTTCCGCTACTTCGGCAAGATGCAGCTTGACAACACGCAGCAGACGGGCCAGGCGCAACATCCGAAGAATTCGTCCAGTCCTGCATGCATCAGAATCGCAGCCATGTCTGCTCGAATGTTGGAGAAGTGTTCCAGATTCTCTGTACTCAGCTGGCCGCACCTCATTGTTCTGGCCAACGTAAGAGTGTCAGCAGAGTTCATGTTTGCAACCGTCGCAACCCAATCCACGCTCACCTCGGACGCACAGAGAGAGAGAGAGAGACGGAAGGAAGGGAGGACACCCGCTTCTGCATCCCCCAAACATGACTCTCGCACCAGAAATGTTGAAGCAACCTCAAGAAACTCACCATGAAGCAGGCATGTCACTAGCAAGAAGTCGATTGGCATCCATGTCCTCGAATACCTTGCTCCATAGGTGAGGCTGTTGAAAACTCGCCGCAGCTGGTCAAGTCTGCTCTGGATAGCTGGGTAGCTGGGTTGATGCCTTTGGCAGATCGGATGCCCATATGCTGGCAAGGAACGAGTACAAAATAAGATAGTAACTCGTCACCAGCTTCCCGTTCCGGTACGTTGCAGTCAGCATAGACACCGGGATGTCAACCGTCCAGTAGATGGTGCAAGTCATCTGGGACAATGCTTTCGAAGGGTGGGTTGGAGCTACCACCGAAAACAATCCCGACAGAGTCAGGCTGGCTTCAATCTTCTCAAAAGCATGATTCAGCTGAAGCAACATGAGGTACATGTGAACGTAAATCTCTACGTTGCTACTTGCTCCACTTCGATAGCATGCTTGCATCAGTGTCTACATTGCATGCTCGCATCCACTGTTGATTTTTCCTCTGCCCCGTTGTGACCTGTCTATCACTCTCCAACTCTCGCCTCAATCTTCTTCCACACGGGTTGACAAGAGCTGCAAGCTGTCAAACCCTTCACCAGATCGGAAGCAAGAGACAAGCCCCAAACTTGACAGGGGGAAGGAGTAGGGCCGTGTCCGCCAGAACAAAACAACATGGAAAATCCTTCAACACTGAAGGCAAAACCAGAACCGTGCCGGGAGTGAGGGAGCGGCAAGTCGCGAAGATCAAACAGTGTCCAATCCCAAAGCCTAAGAAAGGGAGTCTGGACGCCAAACCCGTCAAACGAGCTCTGGAGCGGCGAGCCTGCAACCCTAAGACGAATCGGTGCACGTCAAGCCCTGGATGAAAAGAATTGCCCACTAGCCCAAACTCCGGATGCTAAAATGCTAGCCCATGCAGGCAACGCACTGTGGAATGATGAAGGGCATTTCTTGATTGCGGACTGCTACAATGAGATGCGTGGCACAGGTCGGGTGTTAGATATCACTCTGCGTCTGCTTCTTCATTCCCAAAGCCAAAAGAATAAGGGGTAGGGGATTCTGTGTCTCCCCCACTTTCTTTCTTGAGGGGCAGACCCTACCGTCCCCGCGTATGAAACTAAACCGAGTATGTTGGGAAGAGGCCTATGACACGATGATGCAGATCTGCATATCTTGGCTTCACCTATGACCTATGCTTGCTATTGAACTGCGAGCAGGTTGCTATACGCCCGTACTTGAAAAAACTGCTTTGCATTAGCATTAAGAGCTCAACAGACATTCTTAACTTTAAAAACATTAAAAATCTGCCCAATCTGAAATTTACACTTGTAATAATGTGAACTCTGCTTGTACCAACACTAACCACAACAATCATATTCACAGTCACATGACTGGTACAAATATTGCCAACACGAACACTTTTTGCAATGGGCAATCGTATTGCCAATCGTCAAAATAGCAAAGCCGGCGCGGGGGAGATCAATACCACCAGTCTGTTCCGTCTGCTCCATTGTACGTTGTTTCAATCATTTGTGGGTTTCGCACTTTCAATCACTGAACGTTTTAGGACCAATAGCATGAAATTACTAATCGTGTTCGTAAAAAGGCAGCCGAGAAGGCACCGGGAAGACCATCTGCAATACTTTCTATCTCTTTGTATGTCTTGAATGAGATGTACAATGATCATTAGTTGTGACTGCCGTCAGTTGCACATGTAATGGACAGAGCTGTGCATCATGGCTCAAGCAAACGCTGACATCCGGAACGCTGACATCCAGCGGCGGATCCCTAAAGACAGATGGTAGTAAGGCCGGCACCGCCATGGCAGACGTAAAAATAGTGTCGGGTATATCGAAGACCTTGGTGCTTTGGCCAGGAGTCAAAGCGGGACTTTGCGATTCGATAACTGGATCTCTTTGAATTTGGCATCTGCGCTTCGTGCTTCGAAACGTACAAGCTGAGGAAGCTGCCATCATGGGAGTGACAACCTGAACTCGTGAAGAGAGGGGAAACCATGTCAAACACACCTTTTGGGTTGATCGTGTCCCCCTTGCAGGACAGGATGTCTGAGGAAGCTGTTGGGGAGTACACACAGCTTAGATACAAAGGCGAGGTCTGAGGTGGACAAAGTGATTCTGACGGCTAGCTGTCGCTGAAGGCGGACTGTGCGTCCGTTCATTCCTCAAACCTGCCTTGCCAAGGGCTGCACCCGGATTTTTCTGCCCAAGACGTGGTCTCGTTCTACGCTTCTCCACAAACTGGGAACCTGCGCTCTGTTTACAAGGTCTGCACCTCGGGGACACAGGCGCCACTGCATGCACAAACACGAACAGTGTGATAGGCCGAGAAGCCATGTCGAAGAGGAGCAATACCATTGCCAGTAGATCCTGGTGCTATTGACTCGGACTAGCAGAAAGGGATACTGGTCCGGTGCTCTGGCTCGGAGGACGCAGTCCAACTCTAAAGCTACTCGGGGAGAAAGCCGGTGTCTTGGTGGCAGACAAGTCCAATACTGCAAAACGGTGATTCTCAGAGGTTCTTCATTTGCTGCCAAGTATCCCAAACGAGACGCCTCTTGGAAGACCTCGGTGGTGCTTTTCAAAAGAGTATCTGGTGAGGCTCTGACTCGAAAAAGTATCTGCGGAGGCCGGAGGCCGGGGGCCTCTTTTGGTCTGTTTGCAGGAGACCATGCAATGATATTCAACAATGGTATTACCCTCCCCCTCTCCAGGCCCTCTGACCACAGATCGGGCTTTTGCTTTCGACTTTTGGTTCAACTTTGTTCAACTTTGACAGACAACTTTGACAGACAACTTTGACAGACAGGTTGACCCAGGGGCCGTCCCCGAGGCGGCTCGAGATGGGTCTGGACTGCAACTCTTTGATGCACCTGACAGGACTTCCAAAGTTTGGAAGCCTGACACTGAATGCTCTGAGCAGTCGGCGGGTGGATCGGAAACAGCTGCCAGGAATTCAACATGCGCTCCTCCTGCACCTGTCACACTCTGAGAAGCAAGAGCACTTCGGTGAAACTTCGTCCATGCCTGCCTCCGCAGGTGTTGGTCCCTGCTCGGTGGCCACCGAAGCGACGTGTTTCACGTTGTACCCAGCTACCTGCACTGCCCAGAGACAAAGCCCAGTGTCACGCGAGCGCTGGAAACAAAAGAAAGTTTCCGGACACAGGGTTCAAAGCCGACCACAATGAAAATGCGAGATGCGAGCTCTGAGCTCTGCTTTGTAATGCACCTCCGCTTCATGTCCTCAGTTTGCCATTTGAAGGCATTTAGGGTCTCCTGCATCGGGCTTCTGACATCGCTCCCGACAGCATTCGGGATGGGCAAGGGCTTACACAAACAAGTTTGCTGCTACTGGATGGAATCTGTGATCCTCTACAGCACGACATCTTTCGCGGCTTCCCTCACTGGCCACATGGACATGATTCAACGAGCTCTTCGTCACCGATATCAAAGCTCGATCGCAGCTGGAAGCGGTCCACCTTGCAAAAAGCAGGTCTTGCCGAAACTAGATTCCTGCGATCACAGCATCCTTATTGGCGGTTACTGACAATCGAGGTCCCTTTGCTCTCGCTTTCTTTCTGCAGTCTGCCGCCTCCTTCGGTATCCCGTACATAAATAGAACTCCAGTCCCTTGGTCTTTGCTGTTGGACTCTGCGGGCGCCCGCCGTCACCGAACAGGTTCGCCCGCACCTCCACGGTGGCTTCTTTTCGGACCGCCTCCTCGAAAGCAGCCGCATCTCCTAGCTGAGCACCAGCAGGTCACCAGACTCAATAGACTCTCCAGGTCTCTCCATGAAAACGTCCTACACTGCCAGGGATGAAACGCAAGGACGAGCTGCTCATGGCCAAGGCTACCCGGTCCGTTGCTGAGATGCTCTGACGTCGCTCCATCAACCTTCGAGGCAAAACCAGGAAAGCGCCCTAACCCCTATGCTAAAGCTTCCCAACTCTCCATCCTTCGAGTCTGCTTCTTCTAAACTCACCATCATCATCACCATCATGCAGCAACATTTTTTGTGCCACGACAGCTCCAGGTACGACCACAGCAACCGTGAGACATCGTGAGACACTCCATAGCGCAGCAAAGTGCCTCCATGCTGGCTAGCCCCAATACATGCATGATCATGTGCGCTTGCAGCCAAGTAACGCCTGTCGAACTGTCCTGAAAGCAGAGCCAACGAAGCACAAAAGCCGTGACGACTCCACCTCTACGAGCATGACAGAAACTAAGTAGCCTTCCAGACGTGCCACTGCATGGAAAGGAATCGCACTTGCTGCAGCAATGATCGCCCGGAGAGCAGCGGAATGCAAGCTGAACAAAAGAATAAACTGGCGACAACATCCATCCCCTGGAAACTGTCCAGGAAAAAACCGGCAGAACGCGTCCAAGGCGCGCCGACTCCCTGTCTTCGGAGACTCGACGTTCGCTCGTGTTACCCAGACGCCGCGCGAGCAGAAACTTGTGCACCACGGGCGCCAAGCGGCCTTTTAGCCTGACGTGAGCGGAGGGCCGAAGAGAGGCTATCGAGCGTGGAAGCTTTCCGAGGGCTATCACTCTCTTCGCTCGGTTGGCCCTCGGTAAGCCTCTTCTCCGGAGCACCTGGGCCGGAGCTTCGTGGCTCCACAGCAACCTGCACCTGGCACGCGGATGTGCAGAGCCCGTGCTCGCGCAGCGGCACGCCGGAAACTTCTCGCCTCCATTTGCGGAGGGCAGCTGGCAGGGGTCGAAGGCCCCAACGTCACGGAATGGGCGTGTAGTTCCCGCATGTGCGCCTTTTCGATAGTGTAGAGTGAAGCAATAACAAGTTACCAGAAAACTCTGACATGTTTTGCGGCTCCAGTGCTGCCTCCAGTAGCCTTGTCTGTAACGTCCCCAGTTCTGCAATCAGATCCTGGCATGACCAACGAGGAAGCTTTGCTTGCCTTGTCTCCGGAAGAAGGCTTCGATGTAACAAGAGTGCAGTCAACCAACAAGGTACATCTTGCCTGGTTCGTTCAACCCTTGCCGACAAAGCGGAGCTGTAGCCACATGAGGCGTAAGCCTTCTGGCCATGCCGGGGTTCAGGCCTGGAAAGTCTTCGGCATCTGGGGCGTGCCCGAGGGCTTGTCGGCCGCCTCCAGAGAAGAGTCCACAAACATTTCAAGGGCGAGAGCCCGAGCTTCGAGGAATCGCTTTGCTGTTGAGCATTGAGCATCTGGAACCATGCACATCCCGAAACACATCGAAGCCGGTAGGTGGCCCTCTCATGACAAGGCAGACGAAGTCTCAAAGGATACCGTCTCTTCCAACCACGACATGCCCTGGACAGCTCCCGCCATGATGCTGCAGGAGCTTGAAGAAGATACCTGGCAAAAGTCGACAACAAGCCATTGTTCTGTTGAAGGAACCTGTCACACAGCCGCTGAGTTACTAATTCGCGAATGAATCACGAATGCCAGTAGTAGAAGGCTGTCCAACTTCAAGAAACGACAGCACTGGGGCTCGAGTACAGCTACGGCAGCTACGGGAAGCCCGAGGCTTCGAAAACTGGCCTGCGAAAGGGCTCTAACCAGTCCAAATCAAAGCAACAAGCAAAACCAAAGGAGCTCCACGCAGGCCTCGACATCGTTCTCTTCCTGATCGTCATCCCTTTTTGCTGCTGGCTCCTCAGCACATGTTGGTTTGTTAGGGGGGACATGGGGTCACGACGGCAAATGACATTTCCAGCTCCAGGGGCCCCAGCAGTCTGAGCTCTCGGGATCCCCGCAGCCGCCGCCATGCTTACAATGTGTTTACATGTGCCACGCAGAGACAGACTGGATGTCCTCCCATGCATTATTTGGGGCTGTTGCTTTTTGGTCTATGCTGCTCTGTTTTTTCCTAGTGCAAGGCAACTGTCAGTTTTCCCATCAACCTCGCCAGTTTCAGGCTGTTGCTACCTAGCGAGGCCGCGCCAGAAGACGCTGCCATCTAACCCTATCTTGAGCTACAGGGTTATGCTGCTCTGGTGGGCCAATCATCGGGGCTTGCATGCCCCACTTGAGCGCTAGGTGACTGCATGAAACTTATTCCGAGCAGACGTTTCGGCATGAGCAGCATGGTACCTCCGACGCGTGCCACTTCACCCTGCGGAGCACACCACATTCAAGGCTTTGCAAACTCCGAGTCTGCAACCATAGTGGCTTCTCACATTCGAAAGGCAGTACGTTTAAGTGCTGGGTCACCGTGCCTGATGAACAGAGCCAGAATTGGGCACCTGCAATCACAAGCGAGGTGCCGGCTAGACGAAGCCTGCCTACATCCATCACGGAATTTTGCTGAGCTTCCTCCAGAAAATCGTTGCAAATGCAGGTGGAGGTCGGTGGTCATTCGAGCCTACTCTGTCTTCGTGCCGGGTATGAGCAACGGATTCTTGGTGCCACCAGGCGGTCTGAAACCATGGCAAGGCCGAGCCACGGACGCGTGCCTACTAACAATGTCTAGAGCACACGCGACAGGAATGAGTCGTCCATGCACATCTCACTCGAGAATGCAGAGACACTGCACCTGCAAATCATCCGGAGCTGCTTACAAAAACTATCAGTCGATCAAATAGTCAGATAGTCCAATACAACCCTTCAGATGCGACCTGTGCATGACATCGAAGTCCAGTATTCACTCTTGGGCGCCTTCCACTCTTCGGATGCAGCGGCGCAGCTGTGCTCCTGGCACACGGTGGCTTTGTGCTTCTCAGCACATGAGCGGATGGCAAATTAATCATGGCCAATGAGGGGCTAGAGCCAACCCTCGCATGTCACACGAAAACTGGATGGCAAATTCCACCTTTTTGCAGACAGGTTCTGACCATTCCGTATGTTCATTCTGCTGTTTGTGCATAAACTTGCGAAACATCGAGAGACTGGGACTAAGTTGCTGGAGTGACATGGATTGGGCGCGCTGCATCTGTTCAGAACAGGCTCACAATCTGGAATCGAATGCCAATCCTCCTTCTGATGCAAGATTCAAACACACAGGCATGTTGAATGTCGTTCCAAACTATGTCTTCCTGATGGTCGCCTTCAGCCGCTTGAGGACGGGCTGTCCTCGCATCGGAACTCAAAGTGCGAGCTTCCGGAACTAGTGTGTGTGGTTGTCTACATTATTCTGAGTCTATACGTATGTATGTATGTATGCATGCATGTATGTATGTATGTATGCACATATATACACACACACATATATATATATATAGTTACATAGATAGATAGACAGATAGATAGATCTAGTACACCCCCTTTCTCTACCCGAATCCAAACCTTGGCTGTTTGATGCAAGTTCGCATGCCTGGCTCCACAGAGCTCTATACAGCGTTTGTCGTGTAGAAAGTCGGTATCTACACACTCGTCTGAGCCCCGAAACCCCAAAAGTTTTAAAGTTGTGTAGGCTTAAACCTTTAAAGCCTTTCCCTTAAACCCAAGGCCTCAAGCTCTTTGAACCTTAAACTGTAACCGAAGACAAAGCCTGCTGTCCGATTTGCGTGAGTTGCCTAAAGCTCTACTTGGCCAGCATCTAATTTTTGCATCTGTACTAGCACTGGTACTAGTACTACTGCCAGGACTACTAGCAGCCAGTTCCGGCACATGTAATAAGCAGCCAGCCCCTGAAAAACATACAGTTCCGAGAGGATTCTGAGACATGTCATGCGATGTTTATCGAACTCCATCCTAGCCGCTACTCTCCGGAACCCACCTTTTTGCAGGTGGGCTCTCTCAAAGCCTGTTGCGACAATCGAACCCAGCATCATCAGCATCATTGTCTCCAGGTTTCTCCGAAAAATGCGGGACAACATGCTCCCAAAGGCGAGCCGTTGTGACAGGAGATGTGGGCCTACACATGCCCGAGTTTGCCCGGCGTGGGGTCAAGTCCTCAGCCAGCCACTCGGCCCGGCGAGTTGACAGAAGCAGCGTCCCACCATGCCCTCGGGAAAGGCCCTGCAGGAAGAAACTTCATCGCAGTCCGAACGCCCTCAAACAAGGGGCACCTGAAGCTGGAAAAATGCTTGACAATGCCTGGCGCAGGTCTTTCAGAGCCAACTCATCCAGGAATTGCCTTACCACAGACACTCTTGCGAAGGTCAACAGGCGCATTCTCATAACATCGGAGAGGAGCGGTGAACCGTCGATGTTGGAGATGAAGAGCACCTTCTTGCTGCTCTAGGTTGGGAGTGCAAAAATGAGCTTTCGGTGACCGTACTTCAACGGAAAAAATATGCGACAGGGCCAGACTTGTGTTTGTCCGTAAGCGTCGGGCTGTCGGTCCATCAGTTGGATGCATGTCTTTCAGGTTCCTCCGCTGAAAAGACAGCGAGCCAGATGCGCGAAGATCCATCAACAATGCACGAAGTCGACAGTAGCCTTGCCACAGCGACAGCACCGTCCGCTCGACGAAGAAAGACTCCATGGTACTGCATGGTCATCACTGGCATGGCTTTCAAATCGCTTTGCTGCCATGTTGCTCGTTTCCTCCCTCAGCCAACCGCACTCGTTTACATGGAAGGCCTCATTCTTCTGGCCACCGAGGCGCCTGCCACAAACAGAGGTACCCAGAATGTGCGGACTGGTTGGACCCGACATTACTTCTGCTGCGGTCGTGCTCTTGCACTCTCGTCCTCACATGAAAGTGGCAGGATTGCAGACCGAAGCAATCCCGTGTCAATTCACGTCCTGCTAATTGAATGCAAACCTGCCAAAACCTTCCTGACATGCTACGTTACATCGCCATCCCGGCTCATGACATGCATCAGAAAGCCGCGCATTGTTGCTTGGAATACAATTGCATTCGTACTAAGAGGCCGTTGGAAAGATAATCAATGTACCGTGGGTAGCAGCAATTTCAAATCTAGGCTAATCAAGTTCTGGAACCCAAGCGACAGTGACTATCTGGTGCACACGAACCGTCAGACTGAAAGCAATTCCAATAGCCAATAACTAAGAATCCTTCCAGATCTCATGTATCAAGGCCCCCAGAAGTGCAAAGCCCTCCAGCTGTGTTGTGAACAGTCCCGACCCACCTCTGCGACTTTGTCAGGGAAGCAACGCAACTCCTTCTCTTGGGAAGCAGCTCGTGTTGCCTCAACACGAAAGACTTCAAGCGGAATACGGCACTGATCTCTTGGCTCCAAGGCGCCCGAACGATGGCCAGGCCACTGGCCAACCGCATGGTGTGGAGATGCAAGTAAACACCGTCCGATACAGTCCTGAACCGAAATATGGCAAAAACATGAACGAAAGACTCTGCAAAACCATCTATAGCGCACACCATCACATCTCCCGCCTTGCAACTTGGCCGGCAGCTGGCATACGATCCTGGGTGAGGCAAACAAGCGGATACTCAAGATTCATCCAAACATACTCGCACCTGCAGCCACTCTATGACAATATCTTTCCAAGAACGACAGAGGTTGCCAACGCCCGGCCACTGCTTCTCCAAGGACTCACGGATGCACCATTTGTGGCCCAAACAGCGGTAGATGGCACGGATTGATATGCGGTTTGTGACCTTTGTTTCTACAAGTAACACCAAGGCGCGCCAGCGCCAGAGACATTGTTAAAATTGAAAACCATGCCGCGGGCAACAGACAGCAGCAAATTGGAGGATGTCAAATTTGGAAAAAAGTTTGCAGAGCTCGGTTTCGAAATTTTCATGGTGTGTGCAGATGTGAGTTTGGGTCCGTGGATTCTGGCATCGACATTGACAGATGAATGGACGGACGGACCAGCATGCAAACTGGCCTCCTTTTTGCGATGCCCCACAGCGATCTTTCCGAGATGACGCTTGACTACGGCATTTGACTATTCGTTGCCCTGGGCCCCTGGCCCGAAATGCACCACTCGGTCTGTCCCAGTCGCACCAGGGTCACTAGACCAAACCATTGCTCCCCCTATTGTCACTATGCACTCCTCGCACCCTGCGTCACGGGAGCGGCACGGAGATGTTACGCAAACCCTGCACCATGCCCGAAGTCTGAGCTCCACTCGAGGACTCGATGTCTCTGTTCACTGGCAAATCCAGAAAGTCCATCATGTTGGAAACCTTGGCAGACTCTGGCGCTGAGCACTGCGCACGGAAAGGACACTGGAACCACAGCCGGCTTCGAGGGGTCGTTTTCAATTCTCGAAAAGGCGCTCCAAGCACTCTGCCGAACTTCCTCTCCGAGCGTCCGAAAAGGGACCTACGATCGAAGCTCGCATGGCACATGGATGCCGAGAACACTTCGGTTCGTTCGGTTGCAGACGAGAATCGCCAGAAAGGCATCACGAGAACTTGCTAGGCACAGGAGCTCCAGGACCAGCTCGCCGTAGAGCAGCTGTGTCCGGTTGATGTCGAAAAGCGTGACTCTTCGAACCCCAACCTGCGGACACGCTCAGTCGAGGTCGAGCAGCACTAAGCCTGTTAGAAGTAGCGGAAGGGTCCTGCCTGGGCCTTGGAAAGGGCTTCGAGGCTATCGAAGCCACTGAGGCCTCCCACAACGCTCCGAAAGTCCTCCACAGGGCCTCCTGCTCAGGCGACCAGACACGGGATAGAGCAGAAGCGTGTAGTTGGAGCGCGCGCTCTGCGCGACCACCACGTTTCTGGGTTAATTTGCCTTAACCCCTAGCATTTCCCTCGGGTTTTTGCTACTTTGCCCGCTCATCCGGTTTCAGACTTCCAGGCTTCCTTTCTTCTTTTCGGATATTCGGTTTAACCTTGCTTTCGGACTTTCCTGCTGTCAGACTGACTTTGATGTTCAGCCTGTTTCGACTGGTTTGGGCGGTGGGGGGAGATGGGGGGGATAATGACGTCCTTTGGCACCGACTCATGGCTTCTCGGTACAAGACAGGCCGTCAAGTCGGTTTAGGGCCTAGGGCCTAGGGTTGAAGGTTTAGGCTTGAGTGTGTCATTGGACTCTCGACCCTACGGGAAGGCGGTAGCTCAACAGTACTGGTCGTCAGCCGCCGCCGCAGCAGCAGCCGCACTCGGCTACAGTACAAGTCATCGCCAGTGGAAGGCCAAACCACGGCAAATGCTGAACTTGAGGGCTTCAAACCGACGTTCTGGATCAGAGTGGAGCCAGGGACCATGGATTTCGAGCGTGGGCGAGTGTACTTGGCTTGTCGCGGCACTGTTGCTGCGCTTGGAAGGGGTTTCGCTGCCCGCGTCTTTGGCGTTGGGCGGCTCTCTCCGGTTTCCTCTAGATGAGATAAAGGAAGTCTTTGCTGTCACTTGCCAACCATGTTTGGTGAAGTCTTCAAAGACACGTGTTTAAGCATTTGCAAGTACATGGGAAGAACAGTTTTCAGCATTAAGATTCCGCCTCTTTCCTGTTGCAAGACCCTAAAGTAGTTTTCAACATTCACACTCGTAAAACACTCTAATAGCTCTGTCAGGCCCGAACAACCTGTAAACTACGATGCGAACGGCTTCTCGTTGCTTCGTTATGTGCTTGCCGGCCGGTGGCCGCGCAAGGCGCGTACACGTGTAGTTGCTCCTGGCCATATCCGCAGTAGCCGGCGACAGGTTGCTGCACGCACTGAGGCTGCCTCCACAAGCACAACAAACAAGAGGACGGGATGGACAGCAGAAGACTTGGAGCACAGGCTTGAGCTGACTTCGGCAGGAGATGCATGCCAAAGAATCAGGCATGCACCATTCCTTCCGACATAAATACTGCACGCATGCATGCATACATGCATACATACATACACACATACACAAATAAATGCACAGGCTAGACTTCTTTGGATGGACGCCCACCATGAGTCGTTCAGGATCCTTCGCAATTCCGGTCAATGTGATGAGTGTGGTGATTCGGCCCGGAGACTTCCGTGATGCCACACTCGCATCGGCACCCTGCAGTTTGCATTCTTACTTTTGGCTTCTCATGCTGCCCCACCTCAGTTAAAAGTTGAAACAGAAGAACCGACAACCTTCGTGCACCGAATCGTCAATGCCTGCCTCCGTGCAGGCAATGTAGGGTGGGCGGTTCGGCACATTACGCTGTTTCGCAGCCTGGCGTCTTGCACAGGTTCACTCAGACTCTGCATTCTTCTCTGTCATACTCTGCGCCTCGCCCATCCTCACCCCTAATTTCTGAACATGGCACACATGGAGTTTGACGTCAACACGCATTGAGGACCTCGCGCCACATCAGGAATCGCTCTTCGAATCCTGGGTTTACCTCGAAGCACGAATCGCATCAGCTGCTGTTGCAAAATGAAGGATGCATAGGTGTGGCGTGCCGGCTTGCACATACATTCTGTGTCAGTCTGGTGGTTGCAAGCATTTAACAAAAAAAACAGTGCAACTTCTAGTTTCTGCTCCTATGCGGTACGCAGCTGCACTCCTACTTGAAACGAAACCAGCGTTCAAGAGATGCGAACGAGGTGCATGACAGTTTAAGCCCTAAACACAACCGGCTTCGCCAAACTCTTCCAAGGCGCCGAAGCCAGCGGAAGCAGCTCGAATGAGAGCGGCCGGCTCACCCATGCAATGGCCCAGGCCCAAGCCCAAAGAACCTGCCGGATTGGGCCGTGGGTTGGCCATGTCATGACTCTGCGACGAAGCGAGAGCTACTTGTAGCTGGGCCGCGCTGGTCGCCTGCAAACCGGATCGACGACGCACTTGCCCAGCCATGACCCTCCATGGTACGAAGTCAAAGAAGACGAAGTGTAGGCCAGTAAGACAATGATACTTCCGGACGACTCTGGAGCTTCAGGTCAATCCAGTCATATAGCGAAAGAAAGGTTTCAATTAAGGACATGAGCTGACTCGCTTGAGTCTCTTCCACACTGACACCACTGATCGTGCAGTTTCGTTCAGGAAATGACACTGGGAAGTTGTAGATGCTTCAATGCTTCAACAAACAGGCCTTGGCTTCGTCTTAAGCCCTGCAAGGCATGAAGGAGGTCGGCAGACACCATCTCACTCCCTGTGGACTCGGCAGCTCCAACTGACAATCTCGAATCCATGGATGCACGAGATCTTTTGCTCTGATTCAGAAGCCACTTGCCGGCTGATGCCACAAGGTCCATTGGTCGCACTGCCATGAACCTTTGAGCCGATTCGAAACTCACAGTCAAGCCTTGTCGCAATGAATCTGCAGCCCAAAGGTCGAAAAGCCTCACGGACGAAAACTTGAGACCCAGGCAGGAAAAGCAACCCCGACAGGGTGTGCCTGGGACTCGACAGATTTCCTTCAGAGTCGGATTCCCCAAGTTTGGGAATACCTCCGCCTCAAATCACTTGAGCATTCTACATGTAAAGTTTCTTGCAAGCCTGACGATACTTGAAGGCTCCAATGAAGAGGCTCCCGAGCCTCCTGGCTCGGAGCCAAATTGGAGATGCAGGATTTCAGACATAGCTCTGCCGAAAGTACCTGGCAGCCCTGAACATCCGCCTCTCAATCTGGGCCCAGGCCGACTATGTGTACCTCGGCGCAGCCGGCAAGCCGGCAAACGGCTGACAGTGTGATATGTGCAGAAAAAGTGCTGCCTACCGGGGCTGCACAGACACGTGTCCCACGCTTCCACCGTATCTGCACTGCCTAATACAAGCACCGAGGAGCAAAGTGGTAAGTACTTGTGCAGCAACAGCCAGCACAAATAAGCACTTCCCAGCATTACCTTAGGCGTCGCTCAACAGCCCAGATCACTGCATCACTTGCCAGCAAAGCAAACCGCCAAGGCCAAGGATGCGAGCTGTATCAAGGCACACTCGTCAACGACACTGTAAGAACCACCCCAATGACACTCTGAGTTCTGTACTCATGTGCTAAGCCCGACGAAATTTCTCGTGCAGTTTTGGGGTTTCTTTCGTGTTTCTGCAAGCGGGGGGATATCTGCGCACTGTTGCTTCGTATCTGTTCTCGGACTTATGGGTGGCCGGGTGGTAATGACGTTGCCTGAAACCGAGAATCTTAAGCATCTTGTCCGAAAAGGGAGAATGCTGCAAGCAGCAATGTTTTGGGCATGGTCGCCATATGAGTCGGCGTTGCTACCCCGTGACACATAAAGAAAGAATGACATTAAGAACAAAGCCATGGCAAGACTGACGGAAAGAAAGACATGGCACCACAAAGACCAACAGATCGACAGAAATGTAAAAGCAATTCAATTCAGGAAGAAAGGAGACAACAAAAGAAAGACCCGAGGAAAGAAGGAAGCAATCAATACAAAGAACGACATATAAATGATGAACTTGCAAAGGAGAACGCTGTTTTTGCCTCTTTGTACAACCTGCTGTGGAATCAACACAACACCCCAAACACTGACTTACTCCGCGCTTCCTACAAGACGACAAGCCCAAGTAACACTGCAGACCCGACGAGACCGCGACGACAAAGGGCTGCATATCAGAGTGTACCAGTGTACCACATCATGCCATGTAGTACAACCCACTGAGCCTCACAGGGCCGCATACGTGGCGAGCGAGTCCCAAGCTCGAGTTTTAACCGTTTGAAAAAGAGGGAGGCATGAACGTCTTTCTCCAAGTTTCCAGTAATCCCGCCTGCTGGGGTGGTTATTCGAGTCGAATCTTTAATTACCTTGTTACCCTCACAGGAGCGCAATCCTGAGTTTTGCTCTACTACTGGGCTGAAGATCCGTCCAAATCTAGTACCCGCAGACCAAGTTGCCAGCACTCAAAGATGGATTTTCGCTGATCATCCGCACACCGCCGCGCATGGCCAGAAGAAGGAGCAGCCTGTGCACATTGAAGGCTGCGGCAACACACGCTTCATTATTTTTCTTATCACGGAATCCGTCTTCCAGGTAGGCAGGAAGCTTGAAGTTTTGAGCAACCCCGAAGTGAATACAAGAAAGATACAAGAACGCGATGTGCCAAAGTCTTCAGGTTCGTTGAGATTTCGTGATCCGGGATGCTGTTATGCACAAACTGCCCTGGGCAATGTTGAATCCCTGACGTGACAGAGCGGGGCAAAGGCATGCATGTTGTGCACAAGACCTCCCTAACCCGTGCACTGTGAGAAGGTTGCTCCCCCACCATCTTGAACCGTGTCTGAACTTGTGGTGGCTAGCTACATCAATCAATGCCCTAGCATGCTGAAAGGTTCGCACGATCAGGTGGCATGCGTGACCGGGCCTTCATTCGTTGAGGTATCGGCTTGTGGTAATGAAAAGGCTCTTAACAAGCAAGTAAGCTTGTTCTTTGCTTGTTATGCGTTCTGGGCGTGCGGAAAAACAATCCACATGGCCGAAAGCTCGAAGGGCCTACGGCAAAGCAGACTCCTTTCAGCCTCTGGGTTGCTTATGCAATCTGCGAGAAGCTGCCTTGGGGATGCGATATCATGCAGCATTCACAAAGGAGCGGCTATGGCGGGATTGTAATCTAAAGAAGTCTGACGCGGTACTAAATTCTGTTGTGCATTCATGATTCCCGCTCTGAGGGTTTTACTACGCTCTACCCGAGCTGCCAGGAGACGTGACATATATCTTCAGGCCCATGGGCAGGTCCTTGTAGCCTCAGTGGAACGAAATCACACACCAAGCTAGCACAGCTGCATCTCCCATTATCCCTCCAGGACTTCCAAGCAAGTCACATGCGAGGGAAGGGCAGCACGTTCCGCGCGTACTGTATGATACCTTCGCTCTGGTTACACATGGGCATCGTGCCACCGGACAAGCTAATTATCCTTTTTCCACTAAGCGCTTTGCAAAGAAGTTCTCTGAGCCCATCCCGGAGCTTCAGAACTTCAGGACCTGCACTAGTTGGTTCATAGAAGTGGTACTGCAAGGTCCAAACACATCTGCCTGTTGCTTCTACCCGAGCATGACCAGTGAAACAGCATGTCGACGAGTTTCTACATGCCTCTGCTGATGTACGGGACCGGTTTACTCAAGCAGATATTATGGGCTTTATAGCTTTATAGCACACATCAGGTGCCATGGTTCTCCTGAGACTTGCTGTGCCTGCAGCACTCATTAGTTTTGCAGGACTGCTAGATGGAGAAGCAGGAATCGGGCACGGAAAAGGCCAGGCGCAACAAAACCCGAGCATCGCGGCCCAACCCTATCCTAAAGTGGCTGAACTTCTCGCTGCCGCGGCGCCAATGCTTTTCCTGGAGCTACTTCTTACATCTTCCCGGATCACAAGGAAACCTGTCCTTCAACTACTATCGGGCAAAGGACTCGCCTATCCGACCTTTGTTTCGAACTGTTGAAGACCCGCGAGGTCGAGCCTTGGAGCCCGTTAGGTTTATTCAAGGTTAAAGGTAATCTCCCTCCTCGAGGAAGACATGTCGAATGACAACGCACCAGCTTGCAACAGTGCCACGCAATCCGGTGGCTGCGCCGGTGGCGCAACACGCACATACGAATCGAAGATGCCTGGTCAGGAACCGGTCTGACCTTCATACTTGCTTGGCTATGTTGATGTTGCACACGTGTACACAGTGTACACATTCGTCCAGGGTTTTTTAGGAGCTGTTGAGGAGCTGCCATGATATGAACAACCACCCTCGAACTGGGCAGTTTTCCCAAGTCAGCATTTGTCACAAAATCTGTAAGCTCACAGAGAATCAAACTTTTAATCATTTCAAGCCACGATGTTATCCCCAACCTGACGAATTCATAACACGTCGCTTTTGGCTCGATCCGGCTGACACTCCAGTTAAACTCGTCTAGCAAAGACGCCCTGCAATCCATTCTGGATTCAGTGCGAGCACGACATCACGCTGGTTGCCCATGCTGAACCTAATCTCTTGCCCTGCTAATGCTATCGTGTTCCTTGCAGACCAGCAGCAAATGCCGTGAAGGAAAATGCCAGATGATGATGTGCTCCAAGAATATTTCATTCTCACAAACTGGCTGCACAGCCCCGATACCCTGCAAGATAAGATACATGATCTGCCCGGGCAGCCTCCCCTATTGCAAACAAGATATGTGCCACTACGTGCCAACACCAACCCCTTCATCAGTGGAGGATTTCATCCAAGATCATAAACCTCCTCCCACAAGAACTCTCCTTGCATTGCAAGATTCGACCGAATTCAACTAACTAGATCGCGGAGACTGGCTACAGTCTTGCGCTGCAGTCCTTAGTCTTCATAGGGTTGCTGCCACATGGTGCGCTGAATCATCTCCTCTAGTCTAGCAGCCTCCTCTGGATCCTGCACTGCTTGTATCAGGCTCACCAAGGATATCGCAGAGGCTGAAGCAGATGCCGACTCTTCGGAAAGTTGTAAGCTGGTTGCCCCAGCTTCTTGAAGTGAGTGCACCGAACTGGCATCAACATCACGGGTGTGAAAAGCAGGGGAGGAAGCTGGATTGAGGTCTGCACGCCTGTCACACGAAGCATGAATGTCCTCAATACTCTGCATGATAAATTCTTCGACGCCCTCGCGCGAATAGCCATCCAGCACTTTGATGCTCCTGCCACCACCCTGCCGGATGAGAGCGGCCCACTCTGAAGCTCGACGGTAGGTCTTGTTCGACTGAGCCAGGATGCACATCTCAAGATGGAATTGCTGTGATCGTGCAGCTGTCAGCAGGTTCACTCCATCAACAATGGGCTTTGCCTCACGCCAATCTGCAAGGAGAAAAACACGCTCAGTTGCCCTTTCAAGCCAATTGAGAAATCCTGTTGATTTCTTGTAAAGCACCAGATTCGAGCCGAAGCTCGCAGCAACTTCCTGTAGTTCGATCAACGTCTGGCCCTGGTCCGCTTTGTTGCACCGCTCATAACACCACACAAGACAAAAACTTGCTGAGCTTGCTGATTCCTGCGGCCGGCAGACGTGCGCGGACTGCGCAGTGGCCATGCGGGTCGCGGAGGAAAAATTGCAAAATTACCAAAGAATGCTTGAGCAATCGAGCAACCGCTTCTGAATTCGGTTTGCGCCAACAGAAGCATAGCTAGCTATTGGGCTGCGGCCACCGGCTGTAAGATGTTGACTGGGTTCAGGCTTTGGCGGGTGTGGTTGAGGGCTTTGGAGCGTAAGGTTTGGGGTCTTCAGGTCGGGTCCGTAGCACTCACCCACACACACATCAACAAAGCCTGCCTATTGCCAATGACATTGCAAAAGTGACATCCAAATCTCGCTGAACATCATCTGCAGTCAGCTGTTCACCGGTCCAAAGTTTGCTGTAGGTCGCATTGAAACCTGAGGCAAACGCACGTGAAAACCCAATTGATCATGTTACACATGTTCGGCTCACTTCTTCTGTTTCACATACTGATTCAAGGTGAATCAAAACTGAGGCTACAAAAATTAACCAATGGCCACGGCTTTGCAAACAGCTTCCATCAAGCCAAGGAGCCTTCCCAGTTTCTCTGCAGCATTGTTTCGAGACGTCCTTGCGAAGACTCTCAGGATTAAGGACGCCATTGCGGATATTGCAGGACACATCCGAAAGCCTCAACGGAACCCGGACGTAGTGGGCAATGTGGCTACTGGATCTTCGTGAAGAAAGCACAGAAGGAAGCATGGCAACGCGAGAAGACAAAACATATGACTTCAGATATCCCATCTTGATATGGGCATCGCGAATCAACCCATCTTCTTGACAACTCTCGACCCTCTCTGCGCGTGCATGGAAAGCGAAAACAGCATGATGCCGGTTTGTATACCTTGCACACTGCTTGACCGTATCACCGCTGCCACAGGCCTTGGTCGCTTCGCTCCTTCTCGGGTGTGCCTTGCCGGTTCCCGCCACGGGGCCCCGAGCCACCAGGAGACACGAAGCTGCGCGGAGAAGTCAGGGCCTGAGGAAGAAGATCAATGGTTCACATGCACAAATTCAGGTTAGATTCACACTGTAACTTGCAGCACTAGGGCTGTCGGTTATTCGATGTGCACGACAAAAAACCGTTGATGTTGGTGAGAACTGAAAATGACTGCATTGTTTTTGGTCTTCCTATTTGGTTGTTATGCTTTGCTTGGATGCGTTGTAGACGGCGACAAGAAACGAACACGATCCTTTGCCTGCATGCATGCTTAGTTTGCACCCCGCAACCTCATTGGCAAGCACGGACACTGCAGTGATAATAGCCAGCGCAGCGCAACATCGACAGCAGCGAGATGGCACCATGAAATCTAAAAAATTTAAAACTGAAGCTAACGCCAATCCATCGAACCTGTTACATGTCTGCTTTGGTTTCAACACAACCCACAATAAAACTCAGATGGATCTGATTCGCAGCACAGAGCACTTGCGACAAATGCATGAAAGCATGAATTGTTGCGATCTAAATGCACAACCTGTGCGGCAACAGACTGCGGTGACCAGCAGACATTCAAGTCTGCACATCGTGCGCATGAACCGCTTCCTGCTGCCTGACGCATCACTTGACCGCAACCAAAACCCAAAAAATCCGACATTCACACCAAAAAGCATGCATGCAAACATCGAGAAAAACAAGAAACACTAGAATCAAGAACACAAACAATCTACACAAACCGAGCTTTGCAAACACTAAGCTGTGAGCATGCACGCAACAACTCACATGTTGTAAGTTCGCCAGTGTGCGCGCATGTCTCGAGGCATGTGGTGAAGGTTTTCAGAGCTTGGAGTTTTTAGCACGACCCACTGGGTTCGAGTCTTTAAATCCAACCCAAACCCCAACCTAGGGTAAGAGTTCAACTAGTTGGAACTTTGGGCACACAAGGTTGTAACTTTGTTCAACCTAACTTTCACCCTTCTGTGTTATGGATTCAAGCCAGTTTTCCGGAGAAACAGCCTACTTTGGAAGTGTTGTTGTCAGACGCACGTGTGGCTTCATTAGCCCTCGTCTTCTTTTCAAGAGGCCTGCTTAATTCCAGCCTTACGGGGGCGCTGCGCTGGAAGACAAGAAGTCTGAAACTAAGCTAGAAGGCTGGAAGGTCAGAGAAGGCTGCAAGGCTGAAGGTTGGAGGGTCGGCCGATGTTCAGTGGATTCTCCAAAACAGAGGTCTCTGGCCGTCGTTCCAGTTCCGTCGGAAACGTGCGACGCCGCAGGCTTCGTTTCCGCGATGTTGTGACATCCATCCACAGGGCTTGGCAGAATCGCTAGAGCATGCGGACCACCACGCACTGGGCGGAGATCTGCATGTCCCTTCAAGCCTTCCTTCAAGTCTCCTCCTTCTTCAAATCCCCTTGAAGCTCTTCTCAAAGTCTCTTGAAGCCCCTTTAAGCTTTCTTCAAGCTCGCTTCAAGCCCTTTCTCTCCCCTCCTTAAGACTTCTGAAGCCCTTAAGTCCCCTTAAAGCCCCCAAGCCCTGTCTTCGTCGAAGGTTTGGACCCAAGTCTCATTGCGTGAAAAACTTAAGGTCCCTCCTAGACCTTTTCCCTTGGAAGTCCAGTCCCTAAACACAGCGGACAGCTGCAAGTCTTTTTCACTCAGCTTGAGCCAAACGTTCGCGGTGCGCAACAGAGTTCACACATAAGTGTGGAAACGAATTCAAACAACCGAATTAGCGTATTGGGCTCTAACCACACAAAGATTTACAGAGTAAATCTTGT